>JANBXA010000732.1:2847500-3135000 GCA_030556225.1 Cricetiscus sungorus
GCAGAAGGCCAGCTGGGTCTCCGGGTTCTCCATCTGTAACTGCCCATTCGCTACCAGGACAGACTGGGGAGGGTCATGCTGCCCTCTGAGACACTTAGGAGGGAGCCACTACGGATCCAGCGGTACTTGGGTTCTGGCCTGGAGAAACAGATACATTCCAGCTGCTGCACAGTGGAGTGGGTAACATCAGGCCCACACCACCGAAGACATCAGGCTGCATCCACAGTGATACAGTCTGGCCCATATGTAGACACAGGGCAGGAGACCACAGCTATACTTGTGATACCTCTTGGGATGGCATCCCATCCTCCAGACACAAGTGTCCGGCTACGTGCAATGAGCCCATCTCAGGTGAAAACTGGAGCAGCAATGGTAGCTTGCACTCTGAGTTCTTTTACCTCCTGTGTGGTAACCTTTAGTAACCCTACACCATAGCAAAAGCAGAAAAACTTCACACGGACAGAGAGGAAGCAAGCTAAGCTCTGTGCATATTTCACACTTGCATAATCCACAGAACTCATGCCATCTTACAGATGCAAATCTCAGAGGAGAGGAAGAGAGTTCAAGTTCCCTGTGCATGCAATGGCGGCAAGTAGCTGCGGGCTTAGCTACAGTCTAGGGAGTCCAGTCCTAGCTCCAGCCTGAAACCCATAAATGGTAGCGTGGAGGTCAGAGGTTGTCGGTCTTCCTGCAAATTAGCTTCCTCCAGATGGTGTCACAGCCTTCATCTTAGGAAACAGGAGGACCACTGAGCAGTTCCTAACGAAAATGTGAAAATCGTTTGAAATCTCTGATTATGACTTTCAGTTGAGAATAAATGTAAAAACAGTTGTGAGTGTTGAAGGATTCTGAGTGGGATTTATCTGTTCCTCATATTTGTTGCTGCTGTTGTGCTTGGGATCTAGACAGGCACTCCACTACTGAGCTGTCCCCCAGCCCCTCACTGGGGGACTCTGTTCTGGGACTCTATCACTCACTGTAACCCACGCCATGATTCAGTTCTTAAATACAACTTGCTGCTGAGAGGCGCATTAATCCATGCAACCAGAGCAGAAGAAAAATGAAGGCGACTTTCCTAAATTCAGAAGAAAAGAACAAAGTCAGCGAACAGATCTGAAGGTTTCAGAGAGTTAATAACTAAATATTAAGCTAGTCGTTATTGGGGATGAAGAGTTGGCTCAGTAGCCAAGAGTGTTTATTGTCCGTACAAGGGACCCGAGCTTGGTCCCCACACACAGCAGGCGGTTCATAACTGTCTGTAATTCCTCTCCAGGGATCTAACACCCTCGGTGGCCTGTTGGTACACACACACACACACACACACACACACACACACACACACACACACAAAGAGAGAGAGAGAGAGAGAGAGGAGAGAGAGGATATATACTCACACAAATATATACATAAACAAAAGCAAACAAGAAATGTAAACTTGTGATTTGAAATAAAAGATTGATTGTAATCTGCTCCTCTCTCTCTCTCTCTCTCTCTCTCTCTCTCTCTCTCTCTCTCTCTCTCTCTCTCTCTCTCTGCGTGTTATGTGTGGTGGATTCATACACTGTGGGCCCCACATGACTGACATGTGCAGGTCAGAGGTCAACATCACATTTATTTCCCAACCACTCAAGTCATCTTTATTTTTTTTTAATTGAAAAACTTTGTTTTCATACAATATATTCTGACCATGATTTTCTACTCTTCCAACTCCCTCCAGATGCTCCCATCTCCTTACACACCTTAAACTCCAGGCCCTTTCTTTTTCTCCCTCTTTGAAAAACAAAGAAACAAAGAAAGCCAACAAGATCTTTCTGATCTCGATAGAGTTCATGTGCTCTGGCCAGGCCGGCTGCAGTGAGCCCCAGTGCTCTGTCTGTGTCTACCTCCCTAGTCCTGGGTTTACAGGCACACAGCACCACACTCAGCACTTATGCCAATGACACGGTCCCCAACGCTTGTTCAAGGACATCACTTTCCCAGCCCCACACGCCTGTCTTATAAAACAAGCAAACAAAGAAAGCGGATCTCAATACATTCATACTGAAGTGGGGGTTCCGTCCCTCTCCTAAAGTCCAACACCCCATGTGGAGGGCAGTTGTGAACCCACAAGCTAAATGGCCAGAGCTGGGGGTTTTAACCACCCCAAGCGGGCTGCAGGCTGGCTCAGTCTTTCTCCGCCGTGCATGCTACGGTCTGCCCCTGGCTTCTTCCCCTTCCCATTTCACTCACAGGCCACACTCAGGGGGATCGCCTCACTTCTCTGAAGTATTTCTGGGAAATCTCCTGTGGCACACTGAGGATTCCAGTCATAGCTACCAACCCTGTGGATGATGGCCCAGAGTCTGGCCATCACACGGTTATTGACTGAAGTTGGTACAGACTTTACATACCACTTGACGTTGGAGGAGTTGGTAAGACATTCAACAACCAGGAACCCAGGGCCTTCCGCATCTTTATGTTTTCTTACACACGTTATTTATTATTTGTTCATTTAGAGAGAATGCCACAGTGTGTGTGGAGGCCAGAGAATACACAGGAGTATGTGGGTGCCCTGCACCACTTGTGGGTGGCAAGTACTTTTACCTGCCGAGTCCTCTTTTCAGCCAAAGACCATTAGGCTTTAATGCTATGTCTCCTTTCCATTTGACCCGGTGTTCCTGTGATCAGCCTTTTGATTGCTTTGCCTTGGTTTCTGACTGTGCTCTTTCCACAGCACAATTCCCCATGTCATACGCCCTTATATTCTTCATCAGGACATTTTTATTGACTTATTTATTAATTCTACATCCCAACTGCAGCCTCCCCTCCCTCCCCTCTTCCTACTCCATTCCCCCACCTCCTCTCTTCCCCCCAATTCACACTTCCTCCTTACTTGCTCAGAAAGGGGCAGGCCTCCCACTGGTATCAGCAAAGCCTGGCATATCAAGTTGCCTTAAGACCAAGTACCCCGCCCCCCGTATTCAGGCTGGACAAGGCAACACAGCACCAGGTTCCCAAGAGCCAGCCAAAGCATCAGGGACAGACAGCCTTGCCCCCTTTGTTGTCAGGCCATTTTTAAAGTCCTGTACTAGGTCCACTCAATGGAAACGTTGTGATGTCCCGTGCGTGCACGCGTGCACACACACACACACACACACACACACACACACACACACACACACACAAGACACAGATGGCAACAAACCACATATATGATAGCAGCCCTTTAGAATTAAAACAAAGGATACAGTCCTACCATGGGGTAGCCATGGGAACAGCATGGGTCAGACGATCAAACGATAGTACTCTTTTTCTATTGCAGTGATTTAACATTATGGCCAAAAGTAACTCGGGGAGGAAAGAGTTTATGTCAGGTACAGCTCTCAGGTAACACTCCATCACTGAGGGAAGTCAGGGCAGAAACCTGGAGGCAGGAACTGAAGCAGAGACCATGTAGGATGCTGTTTATGCACTGCTTACTCAGTCTGCTTTCTAATACAACCCAGGCTCACTTGCCCCGAGGTGGTACCAGCCACGGAGAGCTGGGACTTCCCACAACAATCGTTACTCAAGAAAATGCCCAGCAGACTTGCCCAAAGGCAATCCAGTGGAGGCATTTTCTTAACTGAGATTTTTCTTCCCAAATGCATCTTGGTTTGTGCCAAACTGACTTAAAAAAAAGACCCAGTCAGCACACAGGCCTGCTGTGCTCCAGCTTAGACCTACCTAGAGCTCTCTGCTACCTTCCTGCAACAGGGGAACGCCATTGGTTGCTCAGAGCTCTCATGACTAACTGTCTGGACACAGCCTCAGAGACATACTTCTAGGCATTTCCAGAACACTAAGTTGACATTGCCAGTCATCACAGGGCTGGAAAGATGGCTCTGCATTTGCTGTTGTTGTACAGGACCCAGATTTGGTTCCCAGTGCCATCATGGCAGATCATAACTGTCTATAACTCCAGCGCCAAAAGAATCCATTCTGACCTTCATGGGCTTCTGCCTGCATACAGGGCAATAAACTCACACAGGCAGGCATACATGCATACGTACGTACATACATACATACATACATACATACATACATACATACACACACACACACACACACACACACACACACACACACACACACACACACACATACTTAAACTGACAAAACTTCAAAGTGTGTGGTTGCTGGAGAAATGACTAAGCAGTTGAGCGAGAGAGCATACTGCTCTTGTAAAGACCCTAGAGTTTGTGTTGCTGGACTTTTCTTTCCTGCCAGGTCCCACTGCCCTCAGCCCCAAATAAACACACAGACTCTATATTAATTATAAATCCGTTGACTGATGGTGTGGGCTTCTTACTGGCTAGCTCTCTCTTCATTATTATCCCATTTCTATTCATGTATGTATTTCCACATGGTCTTAGCTGGAAGTGTCACTCCTCTTGGAAGCTACATGGTGTCTCTTCTTTTCCCTCTCTGCCTGCCCTTCCCAGAATTCTCCTTGTCTTCTAGTGCCACCTGTCTTCCTGCCGCTATTGGCTGTTGGCCAAACAGTGTTTTATTCATCGACCAATAAGAGAAACATATATACAGAAGACCTTCCCCCATCAGTTTTGGTTCCCAGAATCTACATCAGGCTACTGATGAGAGATGTCATTCTGTAAATACATTTCTCTTATTGGTTAATGAATAAAGCACTGTTGGCAAATACGAAGGCAAGATAGGTGGGACTAGGAGGCAAGGGGGATTCTGGGAGTTGTAGGGAAGGAAAATCAAGATATATGGGCTTGAGAGAAGAGGTCCGGACCCTCTCTCTGGTAAGATAAGACCACGTGGAAATACTTAGATGAATAGAAATGGGTTAATATTTAAGACAGAGCTAGCCAATAAGAAACTCTAGTAACTGGCCAACAGCTCTATATCTAATGCAGCGTCTCTGTGTGTTATTTGGGGACTGATGTGGCTCTGGGACCAGGCTGGTGGGAAATCTGCTCGTAACAGACTACTGACTACGGACAACTGTTTATACTCTAACACCAGGGGACCTGATGCCCTCTTCTGGACTACATGAGTATCTGCACACACATGTTTATTATCCACCCCCACACCCACACAAACACACACATTACTGAAAATAAAAATAATCTTAAAAATCACTCATTAAGAAAAATTAAGCACCACCGTAGACAGATTTTCTTTTCCACCACCAGCCCCAAATAATGACATGGAGACTTATTATTAGTTATGAAAGCTCAGTCTTAGCATAGGCTTATTACTAACTAGTTCTTATACCTTAAACTAGCCCTTATTTTTTAATCTGTGCTCTGTTGCATAGCTCATAACCTCATCTCTCCATTCTGCCTATCCTGTTTCTTCCTCCACATTTGGCTGGAGACAGCCTTTCTTCTTCTCAAAGCTCTCTCTGCCCAGAAGTCCTGCCTATGCCTCCTGCCTAGCTACTGGCTGTTCAGCTTTTCTATAAGAACACTTATCAGGTAAGAATTACGGTTAAAATGTCCAGTCTTTCTATATTTGGCAAACGTAGAGAATCTATTCCATTAAGTATCCTATCTTGGTGAGTCAAGTTTTGTACCAAATTTACTTTATAACCGAATTAGCAATATAGCCAATCTAAAACTATCTTTCTTAGATCTCAAAACATTTTCTTGAATAAACAATTTAAGCTTTTATGTCTCTCAACCTTATATATTTTACACCTGTTTTGTGAGGGTTTTTTTCTTCTGAATTTGGTAACAAGGGAAACTGTAACTAAACTGTCTAGTCTTTAACTGTATCAGAGACCTGAGTATTGCCCGAGTAAACAGGAAGTACAGAGCAAACATCTTCCACAACTATAGAAATGACAAAAACAGCTGGCTGTGTGGACAGTCAACAAGGCTCCTCTGCAATGTTGGGGCATCTGTCTTTGGCCTACAGGCCTAGAATGTCGGACAGACTTTTCTCTGGAGCAGAAATTCTGAAGAACTGTCCTAACTTGTTTTGGTAAAGTTTGTCGGTCGCTTTCTTTTGTGCCCTGCTGTTCCAGTTTGGACAGCATCCTGTCAGCAGTGAAGGCAAGCACAGTGGCTGACTTTGCTACACTAAAGGCAAACTACACATGGAGGTTTCTCTGTGCCCATCATCCCCTTTTGAAGCAAACTGGTGCTGTCAGGAGCAGATGGATCTCACTGTCATGAAATGCCTTAGGTTTTAAATGCCATATTGTGTAGGTTTCTCAAGTGTTTGAAGACCACCTATCTATCTAAAATACATACATACATACATACATACATACATACGTACAAACATCTGTTGTCTTAGTTGGGGTTTTTATTGTTGCAACAAAACACCATGACCAAAAGGCAAGTTGGGGAGGAAAGGGTTTATTTGACTTACACTTCAGCATTGCTGGTCAGTACTGAAGTATCGAGGCATGGGTGCTGGGTTCACCGGGTCTGTGGAAAGAAGACTCAGAGACGCCTTAAGAATGAATTTAGCCTTTCAAAGCCGTGGGGGTCCAGCCTCTAAGAACTGAAATACTCTCCCTTCACACAGGACATTTTTTATTTTTCTGAATATTTACATTTTAGTCCATTGATTACCGTATATGCTCAAAGCAACCCGAAAGAAACTCCCAAAAGCACAATGCAAGTGGGAACTCAGTTTGCTGTAGGCTTTGTATCCTTGGGAAACTCTCTGTAGCATGAAAAATAAAAGACCCAGAGACAGATATTGGGTTCAGGCTTCAAGTTGAAGATTGGAAAAGCAAAGCAGCCAGCCACTAGCTCTTACCTCTACTTCAGACCAAAGAGTTGGTTGATCCTCAGCTGCTCCCGACTTCACTGATCCTCAGATTCTCTCCGACTGCTAGGCTCTCCTTAACGTGGCTGGAGACTAACTCTCAGACTGAATGCCTCTGCCTTTTATACCTCTCAAATCCTGGGATTAAAAGCATGAGCCCTGAGTCACTCTTAAGTAGCCCAGGGTGTTCTTGAACTCAGAGATCCCTCCACCTCTTAATCGAGAGTCCTGGGAGTAAAGGTGTGGCTACAGCTTGAGGGCGGCTTTGCTTTCTGAATCCACAGGTTATCTTTAATAAATCATAGATATCACCATGCTCTCAGGCAAGTTCCACATAGGGCAGACAAGAGAAACAGAAGGTATCTGCTAAACAAAAGATGGATTAGGGCTAGGTGCTGGCACAGGTGCAGCCCAGCAGGCAATGCTATCACACTGAAGGAAGTCAGACAGGAACTCAAATAGGTCAGGGTCCTGGAGCAGGAGTGGGCGCAGAGGCCTGAGGGGAGCTGCTTACTGCTTGCTTCCGCTGGCTTGCTTAAGCCCAGAACCAGCATCCCAGGGATGGTACCACCCACCATGGGCTGGGCCCTCCTTCATTGATCACTAATTGAGAAAATGCCTTACAGATGGAGCTCATCAAGGCATTTCCCCAGCTGAGTTTCCTCCTTCTGATGGCATGTAATAATAAGTCATGAGGACTCTGTAGCCAAAAAGATTTATCATGTCTCATCTAGTATCAGAGCTGTTGCTATTTGGAGGGCTCAGAATATATTTCACCTATCCTGTAGTCTTTCTTTTGTTACTTTCTTTATGCCTATAGCCAAGGTTTTCAGGAAGTCTCCCCCAGTCAAATCCGATCTCTATTAACTTTATTAACCACAACTTTTTGTTTCTGGTGGAAGCAAAGGCATAACCTTTTCTCCAATGCAAGATAATTTCCGACTTACATTTTGAAGTTAAGACATTCTTAAAACATAGGTTGGTTTAATTTAGCCGTTCCTATAATCCAATGTCTCTCAGCAACTATTGTTCTTTGTACATTAGCATTTAAAAAATTCAAAGTCAACAAAAACAAAGTCTACACACCCTGTGTGTTTTCCATCTTTACACTGATTAATTTTTAGTTACTTTACTCTTTAGCGGTTCTGTGTCTGGCCCTGGCTTTACTAAGCTCCTGCGGCGCTCTGACTGTGTGACACAAATCTTAAACTGCCATGCCAACCACTCTGCAGCTAAGCTTGGCACATGCACCAGCAGCTAGCTCTAGACTGTAGGCAATAGCCAGTAGTCTGTCCCCTATATGCCACCGAGCACCTACCTGTCTGCCAGAGAGACTGCAGGACTAGAAAACCACATCCGGTTCCTTGTTCAGAGCTTTGCTTAGTTTTCTCAACCTTATGTTTGGATATTCGAGACACCTTATGTAGATATATTTGCTTTTCCACCACCAGCCCCAAATAATGACATAGAGACTTATTAGTAATTATAGAAGCTTGGCCTTGGCTTAGGCTTATTACTAACTAGTTCTTATAACAAATTAAGCCATATTTTTAAATCTCTGTTCTGTCGCATGGCTTGTTACATCATCTGCCCATCGACATCAGAGCCACATACCCAGAAATATTCCATCTTGTCTTCTGAGAGGAGAAACCAGGTATAGATTGCTCAGTGTGCCCATAGGGAACTGGTAAGACATGTATGACAGTTTTCCTAGGGTGACGTGAACAAATATTCACCCGATAGGGAACTGATGGCAGACCAAAGTCATAATGCACCAAAGTCCAACATGGTGAACCAATGAGTTTATTACGGTTCATTACAGGAGAAATGTCTCAAAGGCAAATACATCACTGAAAACCCATTCCAGCATGGGCATTGGTTCACAGAAGCTGGAACTTTGTCACTTACTGTATGATGCGCAGGTAACTCAACGGGTTGGAGATAACGAGAACGTCTCTTCCAAGCTTGTCTAGTCTGTCTCCTCAGCAGTCTTTACTGCTTACATAAGCTTAGGGAGGAAGGCCCAGCTGGCCAGTTTCAGGAATTTCCATGTGTTATCTACTCCCCAGGTCTTAAAGAGCCTCCCGTTAAACCTTCCTAGGTCTTAGGGAGCTTTGCTCCAGGATGCAATGTTCCGATGCAGAGGAAAACTACACAGCATAGCCCCTCTGGCCTGTCCCTTTTCTGGCATTTGTCTGGCTCTCCCAGCATGGACGTGAATAGTTTGCTGCCGTTTTCTCCAGTCCCGTCTCGTAGTAAATGCTGACTGAGTGGACATCTGCCTTCAGCATTACCTAAGGTCACTACTCATCTGTTATGCTCTTAAGTATTTGCACTGAGCCTTCATCCTTGCAGAAGTGACAGCCTTTAGGGTGTAGCATGTATGTTTCCGCCAGCCCGCCAGCCCGCCAGTCTGGGCCCTCAGCCGCGCCAGCCCCAAATAACACGCTGAGACTCTGTATTTGATACAATCCTGTTGGCCAGCTACCATTATTGTTTATGGGCTAGCTCTGCCTTAATTATTAACCCATTTCTACTTATCTAAGTATTTCCACGTGGTCGTCTTATCAGGGAGCCGCAGCAGGCGTCCTCCTTCCTCCCAGGGCTACATCTCGACTCCTCCCTACTACTTCCTCTTTCCTCCTAGCCCCGCCTATCTTGTTTCCTATTGGCCACAGGGCTTTATTAACCAGTATGAGAAACATATATACAGAATAGCATCTCCCATCATTTAGGGTCTACTGCAGCACCTCTCAAACTGATGATTGTTGATACAAGTTGAGGCTTGATGGCTCTCGAGTGATGAGTCCCTGTGTTGTAGAATGTGAGCTCTGCCCAATAAATGGAAGGAGCACAAGCACATCTTCACAAGGTGTAACGAACAAAATGCCCCCGGTGTGAGTCGTTGGGCGTCTATTGCAACTGATCTGTCATCGAAGGCCTACATCAGTACTGACTGGTAAGAACCTCGCTCAGTCGGGACGCATCACTTAAGAATTTCCCAGTCACGGCAATGAAAAGGGTTAGCTTCCTTGTAAATTCTCTGGTGTGTACCAAGTGTTGGCTTCTGATGGAAGGCCTTCCCACACTCAGTGCACACAAAGGGTTTCCCTTACACGTGAGGGCAGTGGTGTGCCACTGGAGAAACTCAGAGCCACTGTATTTTGAGGCTTCTCTGCTGTATGAAATCTCTGATGGGAGAACACGGCAGCAACGTGTAATGCATTTGATGATGCACGTTTAGTTGATGCATTGCTGTGATGGCGACACTTCTCCTCATACTTGTGCACCGTGGACGGTTCCCACACTAATGGCATCCCTAAGGCTTCCCTCCAGTGTGATTGCTGATGGTGACAATGCTGACTTCTGGAGGAAGGGCTTTCCTCACTTGTGACAAACAGTCTCTTCCTAGCGTGTCAACTAATGCCTCTGCAAAGATGACGTGCTCCTGCAACTCTTCCCGCGTTCAGAACACACATAGGGTTTCTCGCCTGTGTGAACCCGCTGATGATCTTGGCGTTGGCTCTTGGAAGTCAAGGCTTCCCAGTCACTGCATTTGTAAGGCTTCTCACCAGGGTGTATTCTCTGATGTACTCTGAGTACCGACTTCTGATTAAAGGCTTTTCCACACACACTACAAGTGTGGTGTTTTCCTCCAGTATGAATTTGTGTCTGCGCATGAGGGTGTACATGGACCATAAGGAGGATGAGGTTGAGTTAACCAACTCAGCCACCCTGACCTCCACAAAGAAGCTGGGAAGCTTCTAATGTCCACTTCTGACCAAGTCTTGCAGTGGCCCCACATCTGTGTTTATCATGCCATGCATCTGGCACTGACTGTAGATATAGGAAACAATGCCTGCTGGGCAAGAAAGTAGACTGCTATTGGCCCCAGAACTCTGAGCAACCTCTGCGAGGGCAATGGTCATCACGTTGGCACCTCTGTTACGCGAACTCAGCCTTCCCCATTTGTGCCTCCTTTCCTTTCTTGACCCTGAAGATGACCTCTACACTGAAATGGCAAACCCTGTGAATTGGAAGGACGCTAGATTAAAAAATGATTTCTTTACCAGCAGCTTCTTGGGCTCATCCAATGAAGCTTTGACTGTCTTGTCACAAAAGCCAACAATTGTAGTGAGATATTCACTTTGTCCGCACCCGTGGACCATTGCAGGTGGGGACGGGGCGGACGTTACCGGGGGAACTAGGTCTGAGGAGGGGGCTCCGAGAGCTCTCTTGCTTGCAGCATGGGGACGGACAGGAGGGCATCCTTGGGACCAGGAACCTGCTGGTGTTCATCTGTATGTTGTAAGTTATTTCTCCCTAAATAAACATCTATCCGACCTATCTGTTTCTCCTGATCCATATTAAACCTCAATAAACAATTACCACTGAACCTAATGTAATATTTAGGGATCCAGAAGGAATTAAACCGCAGGACTTCCATGGCAAAAATCATTAAATACTTTTAATGTTCCACCATGTTTGGCAAAGAGAAGGCCAGCCATGCTCACCCACTGCCAAGAGGTGGCTGTAGGTCCAGCATCACATCCTGGTACAGGCGTCTCTGGGCGGAGTCCAGGCGCCTCCACTCCTCCTGGCTGACGTCCACAGTCACATCTCCAAAGGACACCAATCCCTGTAACGTGAGGACCAGGACATGACCCGCAGGGCTAGGTCACTTTACCACGACGCATCACTAGGCTTCTTATAGACGCCTGTTTCATGTTCCTTTCCAGGGACGAAGGAAACATTTTTTTTTTAAAAAAAAAAAGTCTTGCTATTATATATTTAGGTTGTTTTCTTTTCCAAGGGTGCCAGACACAAGTCTCTCTAACACACAGCTTGACTTTATTAAGCAACACTACATAGGCTGTGTTTGTGCCCGGTTGCTGGGGTTCGGTGTTAGATGAGTTTTTATTCTCCTAGAAACTCAGAAACTTGCTAAAACAGACACACATGGGCTGGAGAGATGTCTCAATGAATGCTTAGCTGTTGGGTAGCCGCTATTTCTCTGGACTGAAGTACTCAGTCGGGAGTGAGGATGAGGAGAGGAGAATCTTCAGTCACGCAGTCCGCGTCAGCTGCACAGGAAACTCTGGGGTCTTTTTAGCTGCCCTGCCTCTTCCCCCATGCTGAGATGGGGACTTTCAGTGAAACAGCTGCCCAGGTTGCCAATGCCACTTAAGAAACCACAATAAACTCACTGGTTTACCAAGCTGCATTTGGATAGGAAAATCACCTTGTTCTGTGGTTGCCTTCTTCAGCAGGGGTGCAGAAAAATGGACTCTACAGGAAGTCACCGGACAAATCTAAACGAAGAACCGAAGAGGTAGCACAATCAGCGTGTCTGAAAAGATACCATGGGGGCATCTGACTCCTGTGCTCCGCTAAGGCACTTCAGAAACCGGAAGCCCAGGACCGGCTGCCTGCTTGTCTGCTTCTAGCTCTGGACATCTGAACCGGGCGCAGGTTCCGCTCCTGTGCCCCCAGTCCCTCGGGTTCTTGGAATAATTCCTATCAGCGGGCATGTCCTCACCGGTTTCTACTCTTGGCATACTTCTGCTAGGAGATCTGGTTTCCATAAGAGCCAGAAGCTGGGTGTTGCAAAGGAGGTTCTAAGCGGAGCTGCTGGGCCAGCTGTGGCGTCACCTGAGCACCGCAGTCTGGACGATGCGGCTTGACTGTGGGTCTGCAGATACCCTGGGAAGTTCCGGGGAGTCAGCGATCAACTGACCACCTATCCAACACTGAGCTCTCCGGATCCGGATGAAGGGCGCCTGGCAGACTTGGCAGAGCAGGCTCAGGAGAGTCCTACTCTTGTCACCAGAGTCTGACTTGGTTATTACTGAAGTGGGGGAGCAGGTGATGGTCGCTGGCCCTGGGCAAGAGTCTGATGAAGGCTAAGGCTCAAGACCAGGCACCTGTTTGGCACGTGGCAAATACACATCAAAGCCAGCAAGCTGCCAACTTTATTTTTATTTAAATCCCACACAGCATTTCAGTCGTATACTTTAGTATCGAGGGTGGATGCTATCCCTTAATTTACCCTGTGGTCACTGGGTAGGCGAGCAGGCGGGGATCAGTCTCACACGACACACCGTCTCATGCCTCATGTGGTCAGCACACAGGCGACAGTGTGCTGTCATTCCTCCTGACTGAAGAGGGGGCAATAGCCATGCCTGGCTCCGATTCTGTTTCTAGACTAGTCTTTTCTGACACATCTCTTGTGTACGTGTGTCCACCAGGACCTCTATTCATAGACCACTTCATGCCTATCCACAAGGAGTGGCCTTACTACAACACAATGTGGTCACCAGTAATGTTCAATATCCTCTGATCACCATAAAACTATAGTTCTACTTTCCAGGCACTGGGGTATTGTAGGCTCCTGAAAATGTCAGTCCCTTGAAAGTCAACAGACATTTCCCAAAGACTCTAATGTACTGGTTTCCTGAGACTCAATTCCAAACATGGCTCAAATAACATCCCAGTATGGAAGCAGCATCATTTTAGTCATCTGTCAATCACAGACACCATGTCCATAGTGTCCGAAGGAGAAGACAGCACTGGCCTATACACACACACACACACACACACACACACACACACACACTCCACACACACACACACACACATATACACACACACACATATATACATATATATATGTATATATGTATTATCTATATGTCCTAAGGATTATTAGACAATTAGGTCTAAGGTTTATTTATTTATTTATTTATTTATTTTTAAATCTAATATTTTGTGCTCCAGCGCCCTACAGGAAATAGCATTCTGGGACTGGAAAGCCCTGGCACTTGCACAAAAGCACAGACCCAGCTCTGACCGGAGTCCAGAGGCAAATGTACATGTGCCTATGTCCTGCCTTTTGTTCAATCTCTCTGGGATAGTTTTACCACTGGAATGGAAAAAAAAAAGCATAAATGAAAAATTGAGAACGGATGTCTTCTCAGTTCTGGCCCAAACTGTGAATAAATTACTTTCCCATTTTTATCTTCTTTATGCTACTTTTTCCTCTTCCTGAGGGCCAGTGTTTGTCCTAGAGCCTGGACTCATGGCTGGGTCTCCAATCACACTCTCAGCCTACGAAGCACTGAGGTTGCTACATCACAGCCCACAGCATCCCTGCTCTCCCCAGGGCATCCGCCTGCAGCTGCCACAGCTGTCACTCAACACAAACCAGTGCTCAGCAGGACAGCATCCTGCCTCCGCTCACTTGATGCAGCAGCGCTCAGACACACACTTCACCCCCCACCCCACCCCACCCCCACTTCTGCCCAAGAACACTAGGTGAGACTTAAAGGCATTAACAAAAGAAGTAAGATATTGGAAGATGGAAAGATCGCCCGTGTTCATGGATCAGTAAGAGCAATATTGTGGAAATGGCCATCCTACCACAAGGAATCTACAGATTCAATACAATTTTCCACAAAAATCTTAAACTTCATATGGTAACACAGGGGAAACAAACAAACAAACCAAATAAACAGGATAGCTGACGATCTTGAATAATAAAAGAATTGCAGGAGGTATCACTGTCCCAGATTTCAGGTTGTACTACAGAGCTTTTGTAATAAAAACAGCATGGTATTGGCATGCAGTCAGTTGATCAATGACTATAGAACATTCATTCTACATAGAACAACAAAAATCAAGGAAAGAAGGAACCCCATTGAAAAAGCTGGGTGGTTAGGGACACTCCACGTTCTTGCAGAGTTTGGTTCCCCTCCTCCACATGGTGGCTCTCAACTGTAATTCCAGTTCCAAATCCGATGCCCTCTTCTGGCCTTTGTGCATATACACGCATGCAGATAAACACTCACACAACATAAACAAGTCATGGCAGTGATCTCCAGTGAAGTGCTGGGCTGTGTTGACTTCTTGAAATGGAAACAATGTCTATTTACCCCAGAGAGAGCGCCGATGAGAGGCCAAAGTGATGACTTCACCAACCAGTGAACCAGTGAGTTAATGGGCTTACTGGAGAATGAATGAGAGGTTCTTTTGAATGGCTGGTACAGCTCAAAAGCAGCTGCATTCACAGAAATCCATCCCAGCATGGGTGATGATGCATCCCCGAGCTCCCTGTACAACCTGCAGGCAGCTAGCTTTATGACCAGAGACTTTCTCAGGCCCAGCAGTAATTACTACTACTTTATACGCTTGAGAGGCTCTTACGAATCTTATTTTGGTAACTTCCTGAGACTTGTACGTTGTTTGCCTCTGGCATCTTTTAAATTTTTATTACTTTGAATTATACGCACTAGTGTGGTTATGCACACATGAGTGCAGGTACCCACAGAGGCCAGAGGTATGGTATGGATCCTCCTGAGCTTGACTTACAGATATTTGTGATGTAGAATTCTGGGAATCAAACTCAAGTCCTCTGGAGGAACAGTAAATGTTTGCAACCACTAAGCCTCCCTCCAAGACAGTATGTTTCAATTCAGAGAGAAATGCTACACAAGAGACCCAAATTCTGTGGATAACTTATTTCATTCTGTCAAAAGAAATATGTCATTATAGTCTTGAACCACAAATGTGTCATTGACATCAAGTATCCACAATGTTGCCGGATCGCATCGTTTTAAATTTTGACAATTCTAGACAATGTCAGTTCTCAACACGGTTTTCACCTACCTGTGTAGGATAAACTGCTTGTTTTGCTTTTTCTACTGGGATTAAATGTGCAGACAAGCAGTGAGCCATACCACAGTCCCTGCAGACTCTTTAGAGCTTTGCATCACATGAAAACTATAGTTCTGTAATTAAAAATTAGGGCTTATGGCAAGAAGGCAAAACTAGGATTTCTGCCAGTAAATAACTCCCTGACTACAGAGTACAGAGCCCACATGCTACTACTCTCAGGAGATAAAGAAAAAAGAAAGAAAAATCCCCCTAGCCTTGCAGGTGTGCTAATCAACCTTGCCCATCCATGACGACCTTGTAGAGAAAGTTTGTACTCTGTGAAATGTCTGTAACCTTGGAAACCTTGTGAACTGAGAGGTCTCAAGCCTCCCTTTCCCTTTTCCCTTTAAAAATGCTTTGCAACTGTAAGCGGGTGCCTTACCCTTCCGGTAGAGTGAGGTCCCAGCCGGTTTATTCTTAGCAATAAAAACCCTTTGCTTTTGCAGTCAGAGTCGTTGGAGGTTGAGGAAACCCAGTAGGCACAACAGTTATATACACATACACATACTTTCAATTGAGAGAAATGTCACGTGAAACTCAGCAGCGACCACTGCCATATAACAACGGCCACTATGCAACTCCAGAATACTTTGATGCCTTAGAATGAAACCCTGCACCCACACCCGTGATGCTGTCCCTCTGTTTTCTGTGGCAACCATTGAACCTGCTGTAGCGCCTGTGTATTTGCTCTTTGGGACATTACACAGAAATGAAGCTTTTTTTAAAGGGAGTCTTTTGGCTGTCTGTCCTCACCAACTTTTACTGTCAGGATTTGGCCTGACCTGAAAATGCAGCATACAGATCCCGGTCTGTCACTATCATGTTCTCAAGCATTTCTCACTTTTAGCTGCCCTTCCGGTCTCCCTTAAGAGGTGTTGGCCAGAGCCTCGTTCACGACCAAAGGATTGTCGATTTCTCCCTTGAGTACTGGGGCTGGGATGAGGGTAATGACAATGCTGCCACATAGGGGACCCTATTCTAAAGAGCCTAAAAGGTGCTCAAGGTCCAATAGTGTGGGACTGGGAGAAGATATCTAAACACACATACATGCATACCTAACATTGGCCAGATCATACACACATGCAAATGAATGCGCAAACATGTTTAGGCATGTGACAGATACGTGTGTGTCATTTGCTTTCTGGCACTTAAAAATTTTTTTATCTTACAAAATAGGGAAATGATTGCTACAATTTCCCAAAACTTTAAAATAGTTTGGTAACTATATGTCTTAAATCATTAACTACAGAGAGACTTACCTTAAATCACTATTCAAGATTTCTTTGTGTGTCAAAATTGTCCTTTAACACAGGGCCAGGGAGATGGCTCAGAGAGCAAAGCCTGTGTCTCATAAGTATAAGGATATGAGTTTGGTGCCAGGAATAATGGCTTATTTGTAATCCCAGAAATGTTGAAAACAAGTGGGTCCTTAGAGCTCACTGGCCACCTAAGTTACACTACTGGGCAAGGGACCTGGCCAATAAGAAATGGTCTCAATCAAAAGAAGGAAGGTGTCTAAGAAATGACAATTGAGGTAGCCTCTAGACATCCTCACTTGCATGGACACACATCATCTGAGGATAATGACCATTATTTTCATCAGAGCAAATAGGATTACATTTAAGAGACCCTTGAGGCTGGATTTGTTATCTCTTCAATGTCTCCTCATAGGAGGGTATAGAGGACCATTGGTCCCTCACCTGGTACCTCTACTCCCCTGCTGATTGTAGCCTCATGGTCTTGGAAGATGCTGAAGTACAGATTATGGTAGATTAATTGAAGGGATGTCATCCATGTACTTATGGGAAAGTCATCTATGGTTGGGTGAGACTTTTAGGGAGCGTGGTTGCTTTGGGGGTCACCGAGGCCCCTGAAAGTATCCCTCATGCTCTTTACATATGCCCAGTCAACTCACTTGTTCCTTAAGCTGGGCTTCAGTGGAATACATAGGAGAGGTAGATACTTGTCTTTTCAAGAAAAGATTTCTCGTTGCATACAAGAACATCCACAAACACGTGCACCCAGAGGAATGCACACCCATCAACAGCAATGTGTGAACAGGATATTTGTACTTCTCCTTACAAATTCTTGTATATTTAAAATAGGCAATGCATAGCTATGATTAGGAGTCTTTATTTAAGTTAAAAACATGGATAAGACCCAAAGCTGGGCCCACCACGCTGGACCATCCAGAGCCTGCCCCCATCTCAGTCTTGGCTCCTCTATGCCCTCTGCTTGAGCTGAGTGTGGGGCCAGCTCAGGTCCAGCTCCCTCCACCCTCTCCTTGGAACTTTCTGGGTTGGCTCTGCGTGTTGATTCCTCTACGCCCTCTGCTTGAGTGGACCTGCCCTGGCACGCGGGACCATCCAGAGCCTGCCCCCATCTCAGTCTTGGTCCCCCTACACCCTCAGCCTGAGAACGCCAAGAGAGCTCAGACATCGAAGTCCTGACCCACCTACACCCTGGGGGGGGGACCACACCTGCACACCTGGGAGAAGGGATGGGAAGGATAACAGCAAAGAACATGAAGCCATCGAAAGACCAATGTGACACCACCAGAGACCAGGGACTCTACACCAAGACCTGAACATCCCAACACAGGTGAAGCAGAGAACGACCTTAAGAACCACTTTATGAAGATGATAGAGACCCTCAAAGAGGATACGAGAAATCCCTTAAAGAAATCAAAGAAAAAAAAAAAACCAAAAAACTGGAAGAAATCAACAAATTCCTTAAAGAAAACAAGGAAAGCCAAGAAAAAAACAATCAGATGAAGGAAACAATTCAAACAGTTCAAGACCTGAAAACTGAAATAGAGACAATAAAGAAAACACAAACTCACTGCAGATGCAAGCATAACCAACATAATAATCAAAATACCAAACATACAGAAAGAATATTAAGAGCAGCAACAGGAAAAGGTCAAGTCGCATATAAAGGCAGACCTATCAGAATTACACCTGACTTCTCCTTGGATACTCTGAAAGTCAGAAGGTCCTGGATAGATGTCCAACAAACACTAAGAGTCAATATAGATGGAGAAAACAAGATATTACATGACAAAACCAGATTTAAACTATACATATCCAAAAATCCAGCCCTGCAGAAAGCTGTGGCAGGAAAACTCCAACCTAAGGAAGTTAACTACACTCACAAAAACATAGGCAATAGATAATCCCACTTTACCAAAAGCCAGAAAAGGGAGAAAAATTCACACACAATATCACCACCCCAAACAAATCCAAAACAAACAAGAATCAACAACCAATGGTAATTAATATCTCTCAACATCAATGGTCTTAACTCACCTATAAAAAGACACAGGTTAACAGAGTGAACACGAAGACAGAATCCATCCTTCTGCTGCACACAAGAAACACACCTCAACTTCAAAGACAGACATTAGAGTTAAGGGTTGGGAAAAAAATTTTCCAATCAAATGAACCCAAGAATCAAGCTGGTGTAGCTATCCCTAATATCTAAGAAATTAGACTTCAAACTAAAATTAATCAAAAGAGATGAAAGGTCATTTCATATTCATCACAGGAAAAAAAATTCATCAAGATGAAGTGTCAATTCTGAACATCTATGCACCAAATATAAAGGCACCCACATTTGTGAAAGAAACATTACTAAAACTCAAATCACAAATTAAACCCCACACACTTATAGTGGGAGACTTCAACACCCCACTCTCACCACTGGGCAGGACTACGAGACAGAAACTTAACAAAGAAACAAAGGAACTAACAGAAGTTATGACCCAATTGGGCTTAACAGACATCTATAGAGCATTCCATCCAAACACAAAAGACTATACCATCTTCTCAGTACCACGTGGAACCTTCTCTAAAATTGACCACATACTCAGCAATAAATCAAACCTCAACAAATACAAACAATTAGAATAACCCCCTGTATTTTACCAGATCACCATGCCTTAAAGTTAGAATTCAACGAAACACAAATTGCAGAAAGCCTACACTCTCATGGAAATTGAACAATGCTCAATTGTATCACTCCTGGGTCAAGGAAGAAATAAAAGAAAGAAAATTAAAGACTTCCTAGAATTCAATGAAAACGAAGGCACAACATACCCAAACTTATGGGACACTTTGAAAGCAGTGCTAAGAGGAAAGTTCATAGCACTAAGTGTCCCCATGAAGAAACTAGAGAATAGTCACACTAGAGACTTACAGCACACCTGACAGCTCTAGAACTAAAAGAAGCAAACTCACCCAGGAGGAGTAGACACCAGGAAACAATCAAATTGAGGGCTGAAATCAATAAAGCAGAAACAAAGAAAACAATACAAAGACTCAAAGAAACAAAGAGTTGATTCTTCAAGAAAATCAACAAGATAGACAAACCTTTATCCAAACTAATTAAAGGCAGAGAGAAAATATGCAAAGTAACAAAATCAGAAATGAAAAGCGAGACATAATAACAGACACTGAGGAAATCCGGAGAATCATCAGGTCATAATTTGAAAACCTGTACTCTACAAAATTGGAAAATGTAAAGGAAATAGACAATTTTCTAGACAGGTATCACTTACCAAAATTCAATCAAGAACATGTAAACAATTTAAATAGACCTATAATCCCTAATGAAATAGAAGCAGTCACCAAAATTCTCCCAATCAAAAACAGCCCAGGGCCAGATGGTTTCAGAGCAGAATTCTACCAGAACTTCAAAGAAGAGATAATACCAATACTCCTCAAATTGTTCCACGCCTCCTAAAACTGAGAAGCTTTTGTAAGGCAAAAGACATACTCAACAAGACAAAACGGCAGCCCACAGAATGGGAAAAGATTTTCAACAACCCCACATCTGACAGAGGGCTGATTTCCAAAATATACAAAGAACTCAAGAAGCTAGTCACCAAAACACCAAATAATTCAATTACAAACTGGGGTGCAGAAGTCAACAGAGAATTCTCAATAGAGCAATCTAACATGGCTGAAAGACACTTAAGAAAGTGCTCAACATCCTTAGCCATCAGGGAAATGCAAATCAAAACAACTGAGATTACACCTGTCAGAATGGCTAAAATGAAAAACACCAATGACAGTTTATGCTGGGGAGGATGTGGAGAAAGGGGAACACTCTCCATTGTTGGTGGGAGTGCAAACTCTTACAGCCACTTTGGAAATCAGTATGGCGGTTCCTCCGGAAAATGAGAACCAGTTTACCTCAAGATCCAGCAATTCCACTCTTAGGCATATACCCAAAGGATGCACCTTCATACAACAAGGACATCTGTTCAACTATGTTCATAGCAGCATTATTGGTAATAGCCAGGACCTGGAAGCATCCTAAATGCCCCTCAACTGAAGAAAGGATGGAGAAAGGAGAAAATGTGGTGTATTTACACAATGGAGTACTACTCATCGGAAGAAAAACAAAACAATGGAATCTTAAAATTCGCAGGGAAATGGAACTAGAAGAAACCATCCTGAGTGAGGTAACCCACAGAAAGACAAACATGGTATGTACTCACTCATATTCAGATATTATATAGAGAACATACGTTTACCAGAATAGAATCCACACCTCCAGAGAAGCTAGGAAACAAGGAGGACCCTAAGAGAGACACATCTGGTCCCCCAGTGAAGGGGAAAGGGACAAGAGTCCCTGAACAAATTAGGAGCATGGGGGGAGGGGGGAGGGAGGTAGAAGAAAGAGGGGAGGAGGAGAACATGAGGACTCATAAACATTGAATGGGGAGATGAATAGAGGAGAGCAAGAAGAGAGACACATCAATAGAGGAATCCATTATAGGTTTAAAGAGAAATCTGGCACTAGGGAAATGTCCAGAGATCTACAAGGATGACCCCAACTAGGAATCTAATCAATAGTGTATAGTCTACCTTAAAAGCCATCCTAGAGCCTTCATCCAGTAGCTGATGGAAGCAGATGCAGAGATCACAGCTAAGACTGTGCCAAACTCCTGGAATCCAGTTTCAGAGAGGGAGGGGTGACGAACAAAGGGGTCAAGACCATGCTGGGGAAACCCACAGAAACAGCTCATGGACCCCAGTCTAACAACTGGGGAACCAACATAGGACCAAACCAGGCCCCCCGAACGTGGGTGTCAGCTAGGAGGACTGGGAATCTATGGGACCTCTGGCAATGAAACCAGGATGCATCCCTAGTGCACAAGAGGACTTTGGGAGCCCATTCCCCATGGAGGGATTCTCCCTTAGCCTACAGACAAGGGGGAGGGCCTAGGCCCTACTCCAAATGACTTGACAGATTTTGATGATCCTCATGGAAGACCTCACCTTCCCTGGGGAGTGGATGGGGGATGGGATGGGGAGGCTGGTGGGGAGCATGGGAGGATGGGAGGAAGAGGGAACTGGGACTGATATGTAAAATAAGAAAAACTATTCAATAATTAAAAAAAAAAGACCAAAAGCCATAGGATCTCCGTGACACAGGGCAACAGGATATCTAAGAGCTGTCCCAGCAAAGGGCCAGCATCTATGGTGTAGCAGAAACCAGAAGCTCTGAACCAGACCAATGGACTCCTCTCAATGAATGCTTTAAGTAAAGATATGACAAAAGGACTTACCGTCACACCACAGCTCCCATAACAAGACTGGCTTTTCTTTTCTTTTTCTTTTCAATTTTATTCTATTTTGGGGGGAGGGGTTGCAAGGGCAGAGGGTGGACACAAAGGAATAGGATATGAATAGGATCAAGACAAATGATGTGAAAGACGCAAAATTGTTGTGGGATATTCCTTTACTCTGTGATTGGTTTAATAAAAAGCTGAATGGCCAATAACTAGACAGGATTTCCAGGCACAGAGGAGGCCGGGAAGGGCAGAGTCACCAGCTAGGTGCAGAGCTAGCAGAGTGGGCATTATGAGCTGAGGTAATAAAGCCACAGGCAGAAGGTAAATTATAAAAATGGGTTAAGTTATGAGTCAATTAGAAACAAGCCTAAGCTGTCAGCTGAGCTTTCAAAATGAGTCTCTGTGTCATTCTTTGTGAGCTGTTGGCCCCTAAAGAAAAAATTCTGTCTACAAAGGATAAATAAAAAGTTAAAAAAAAAAAAAACAGGTAAGGAACAGACTTTGTGGTAAAGCCTTCCATTATGAACACAGAGACTGTTAAGGAGGGACATTGTGAGGTATGAGGCCCTGTGAAATCTGGCTCGTGTTTGAAGGACCTTCTGTACTCAAAACCCACCGGAGGTCTCTCCGCAGGAACGGAACAAAGGAGCCTTCAGCTGCTGAAGACTTTCCTAGTGCAGTGCCAGCAACATTTTCTGCCACTGATGATGGGCCTCCAGCTGGTAAGTGTGACAGCGCCCCTAAGGGCTCTCTGCAGCGTGAGTTTGCTGGTGAGATGACAGCTGTGACTTGCGCAGGAACCCTTTGCCACATTTGGGACAGACGAAGGGTTTCTCCCCACTGTGAGTCCTACGATGTGCCTGCAAAGACGACCTGCTATTGAAGGCCTTCCCACATTCCACGCACACGTACGGTCTCTCGCCCGTGTGAATCCGCTGATGCTCATTCAGCTGGGCCTTAGATGACATGGCTTTCCCGCAGTCGCTGCACGCGTAAGGCCTCTCCCCGGTGTGGATTCTCTGGTGAGTGCTGAGAACTGAACTATGGCTGAAGGCCTTCCCGCAGTCAGAGCACACGTAAGGCTTCTCCCCTGTGTGCACTCGGCTGTGGACTTTAAGGTGGGATTTTCTCCGGAATGACTTCCCGCAGTCACAGCATTGGTAAGGCCTCTCGCCGGTGTGGATCCGATGATGCACAGGCAGGTGGGATTTAGTGCTGAACGACTTCCCACAGTCAGGGCACTCGGACGGCTTCTCCCCTGTGTGGAAGCGACGATGCTTCTTCAGATCCGATGCATAAACGAACAGCTCCCCACAGTCGCTGCACGTGTAAGGCTTCTCCCCGGTGTGGATCCTCTGGTGTGTGGTGAGGACTGACTTCTGGCTGAAGGCCTTCCCGCAGTCAGAGCACACGTAAGGCCTCTCGCCGGTGTGGATTCGAAGATGCACCTTCAGGTGGGATGCGTAGCTGAACGACTTCCCGCAGTCGCGACACCTGTAAGGCTTCTCCTTTGCGGGGACTTCGTCCTGCACCTGCAGGCTGGATGGACTTGTAAGTGACTTCAGACAGTCAGGACAGGCGGAAGGGGTCTCTCCTCTGTTTACTCCTGGGTGAGAACTCAACTGAGATTTCAGAAGGAAGGATTTTCCACACATGTGACAAATAAAAGGTGTCTCTACAGTGTCAGTGATTTGCTGCTGACACAAAGCAGGGGTATTTTCCACTGGCTGGACCTGAGAAAGACTTTCATGCGGTAGAAGTGGTTGCTTAGGGCTGAGAACTTTCTCAAACTCTTTATCTCTGAACGTGTTCCCTTCGCTGTTAGGAAGCGCACGCACGGCATTAGAAGGGCCTTGCGTGAAGAACTGACAGGATCCAACGATGCCGTTAGGCTTCTCTGTGGAACTGTTTTGATGTTCACTATTTGCTTGAAGGCTAGAGTTAGGCTGCAAAGTGTTTGCAACGGAGCAACGTTCTGGAGATCTGTTTCGGGAAGGAACGAGGTGGAGGCCTAAAGGCATGGATTCCCCAGTTGCTTGACACTCATTACCACCGTCACTTGGCAGTGTTTTCTGGTTAAAGAAAGCACCAGAACTCAAGAGCGGGATCTGGTTTTGCTGATCTGTCTTTGTGGGGTCACCATCCTGCCCCAGTTCCTCCATAATGGACCAGTACGAACCACATTTAGTGACTTCTTTCAGTACATCATTTGGAAATGCAGCTCTCACACAAACTTGACGCGATGAGTCATGCTGTGATTTCCCTGTTACAAGAGATGAAGGGACACAGTGGGCATGATGGAGGAGGAATCAAGAGTCTGAACAAAAAGAAAACAGGATCGGACAGTAATGATGGTGACAAAGACGAGAAATGCTATCATGTCCCCTGTAATATGCCTACACAGGTACACACGCAGGCAAAGCCTCGTACATACAACATAAAAATGATTTTAAAATAAATTTTACTTCTCCACTACATCTCAACAACCTCAACATAAAAATGGTCAATGACTCATATCCTCTAACTCAGTGGCTCTCTCGTGGGTCATGCCACCTTCTGGGGAGGTTGAGTGACCCTTCTACAGGGCCATTCAAATATCCTACATATTAGATATTCACATTATGATTCAGAACAGTAGAAAAATGAAGTAGCGACATAAATAATTTTATGGTTGGGGGGTCCCCACAACATGAGGAACTGTATTAAAGTCACAGCATTAGAAAGGCTGAAAAACATTGCTTTAACTCAACTAACTTTGCTTTGTCTGGTCTTTTATTCCAATTCAAAATTTCTTTATGAATAACCAGTTCACGTGCCCCCAAAACCCACTCCCATGTCCCCTCACATTTAGGGTGAGGCTACTTCAATGGGAGCCCCAAGAGCAGGCCTTCTCTACACCCTCACGTTCATGGTTGCAGTTCAGGACGCTTTCCCTAACAAAGAGGACGAAGGCACTGAGGACACTTGCCGATTCCCACACCGTCCTTTACCACCATTTACGTTAGCAAAGTTCTCTAAAATAGGGAAAACGGTATCTTCTGCTTATCTTTGGAAATTCAATACATGTCATGCTTTATTTGCTGAAGCTGCTATCTACAGATCTTAACTCTGACTCAACAAGAAGAAAACAAAAAATAGAGAAGACTAACCAACAGCCGACACTACCAGGGACCTATCTATAGCTCAGAGCACAGGTGAGGAAAAACACTCAGGGACATTTGCAAACTGGAAATGTATGGCCACTGAAAGAGCTGGTGAATTCCACATCATACAGAATAATTGAATACGTGCATCAAATCTATCAGGAAGAAGAGGAAGAAAACAGAAATGTTTGCTGTAGGAAAAAACTGTCAATGGAATGTTAACTGAATTCCTAAGTGAAATCCAAAACTATAAGAAGTCTAAACAAGTAAACGGGGAATTCGTTTGTACTGATCTCAGCGGAATTAAGAAACAGCCATGTAAACTGTACACTAGAAAATAAAAATGAGCAGGAGCTGTGATGCAATAAACTCAAGAGCAAGAAACTAAAAATTCTCCTAGGAAGCACTTTCCAACTCGGCTGAGGACGACCCCATGTTTCTCATGTCTCAAAAATAAGGAAGGGGCCATTCACAGAGCCAGCCCTCTAAGCAGCTGGGTATGGCAGGCCTAGCACACACAGAGAGAGACTGCAGAGGCTAACACAGACATCTCAACTGTGAGGCCCGCCCTGCTTTCGTTTCTGTTGCTGTAATAAAACACCCCGTATTTTACCTTACCATTCTAGCGTATGGTTCATCCTTTCAGGGAATCCAAGGTGGTGGTGGGAAACGGACGCAAACGGTCACACCACGGGCACAGCGAATAGACAAGAAGACTGAACACCGGCATATTTTTACTCGTCTCACTGTCTGTGCTCCTACAGTGTGTGACCGAACTTCAGGGAAGTGTGCTGTCCACAGCTGGGTCTCCCACATCCACTAAGGGAATTCCCCAGAGACATGCCCAGGCCAACCGAACACAGACAGTTCCCCATCACTAATTTTTCCAGGTGGTTCTTAGCCACGGGAGGACCAAGTCATCAGCACAGCATGGCTCTAAAAGGCAATTCCCGTAAGAAAGCGTGACCCGGCCCACAAGATGAACGTGGATAAAGGAGCTCGCCAGCAAGCCTGGTGATCTGAGTTTGATCTCTAGGAGAGAAGTCGAATCCCCGCAAGTTGTCCTCAGAGCTCCACAGGGGCGAGTGACAAGTGCACATCCAGGAACATAAATATATATTCAAAACCACAATAAGCAATGCTTACACGAGAACATGTAGAATAGGAACATGGTGGTGCCACAATTAGGAGGGCACAAAAGAGCCAGGATGAATAAAGAACATTGATGAAGGGATAATTAAATGGGGTGAAAGAATTAGAAGACCAAAGAATGATAAAACATACAAAAAATAATACATAAAAATTTACTTACATAACAGATATAATAAGATGCTGTAAATAATTATGAAAAGATGTCACCGTAGGGCCTGGACAGATGGCTCAATGGTTAAGAGTGGCTGCTGCTCTTTCAGAGGACCCAAGTTCAGTTCCCAGCACCCTCATATGGGCGTCCATAACCACCTGTCACTCTCCAGCTCTATGGGCGTCCATAACCACCTGTCACTCTCCAGCTCTATGGGCGCCCATAACCACCTGTCACTCTCCAGCTCTATGGGCGTCCATAACCACCTGTCACTCTCCAGCTCTATGGGCGTCCATAACCACCTGTCACTCTCCAGCTCTATGGGCGTCCATAACCACCTGTCACTCTCCAGCTCTTCAGGCCTCTTCTAACACACAAACACCTCCCCCACTCCCTCTCCCTCCCTCTCTCTCTCTCTCTTCCCTCTCTCTCTCTCTCTCTCTCTCTCTCTCTCTCTCTCTCTCTCCCTCCCTCTCTCTCTCTCTCCCTCTCTCTCCCTCCCTCTCTCTCTCTCTCTCTCTCTCTCTCCCTCTCTCCCTCTCTCCCTCTCTCTCCCTCCCTCTCTCTCTCTCTCCCTCTCTCTCTCTCTCCCTCTCTCTCCCTCCCTCCCTCTCTCCCTCTCTCTCCTCTCTCTCTCTCTCTCTCTCTCCCTCTCTCTCCCTCCCTCCCTCTCTCCCTCTCTCTCTCTCTCTCTCCCTCTCTCTCTCTCTCTCCCTCCCTCTCTCCCTCTCCCTCCCTCTCTCCCTCTCTTCTCCCTCCCTCCCTCCCTCCCTCCCTCCCTCTCTCTCTCTCTCTCTCTCTCTCTCTCTCTCTCTCTCTCTCTCTCTCTCTCTCTCTCTCTCGGTGCCCACTACTGAGGGGGTGAGTGGTCTGCTTACACCTCTAAAGCTATCTACCTTCAGCTGTTAACAGTCACTCACCTTGGCACAGACACCGCTGATGTGGGCAATCAACTTTCTTCACCTTGAGGGTGGCCTCTGGCCGGGGATACCCTGTGAATTACAAGGATACTGGGTTTGTTGCATCCTCTTAGGTTTCACAGGGTATCCGATGAACTCTGTACTGGCTAACTGCAAAAGTCAATACTAAGTAACACATAAAAGGTGCCAATGAAGCAGAGCAGTGACCACACAGCTAAGAAATCAGGGCAGAGTTCTGATGTTCCATCGAGTTTTGCAAAGAGAAAAATACGAGACCCATCCTGGCTCCCCGGCCAGCCATGCTCACCCACTGCCAAGAGGTGGCTGTAGATCTCCAGCATCACGTCCTGGTACAGGCGTCTCTGGGCGGGGTCCAGGTGCTGCCACTCTTCCTGGGTGAAGTTCATAGTCACATCCTCAAAGGACACCAACCTCTGTTAACAACAGAAAAATACACTAAGTTACCATATGTTTTCAGTGATTTTTTCCCCCCCAGGAAGTACCATTAAACTTTCCACAAAAATATTGATTTCACATTTTCCGTTCAGGCATAAAATGTGAAATCAATATATAATGTGAAAGACAGTATATAAAAATAGCCTGTCGTGCATTGTATACTACGTCTCGCCCACCCCCATGGAGGACAGAATTTCTCTACCAAATGTAAGCAGGATGACAGCTATTAAGCTATATTATACTTGTCTAGAGTTGGGTGGGGTTCCTGGGGTTCGATGCCGCAGTGTGAACTTCTACTCTTAGAAAAAACTCAGACTGGTAAAACAACAGATGTCGTCTCAGGAAGGGCATCAAAGGACTTTACAAATACACAGAGAAAATGTTGGGAGGGACAAAGTAAGGAGAACCTGTTAGGCTCTGTAGAGCACAGCAGCTTAATCTGTGAATAAGATGCTTGAGCTAGGATAGAACACCATTTTCCCAAAAGAGAATGAGAGCGAGAGTGTGGAGGTAGGACATCAGCTAGACACGGCTGGGCGGGGGACGGTTTGGAGATCCAGCTTTCACAAACCATCATCGCTGGAGGTCAGTCACACAACTGCTCCAACTGTTCATGCCTCTGGAGGCCACTCCGCATCTGTGATCCCATAATTACGCCAAAATAACCTCTGGCGCACCAAGCTAGACTTGGACGTACCCACTTCTCTGTCTATCTGGGTGGAACAGAGCAGGACTCCCCAGGAAGTCACAGATGGGCAGAGAAACCTAAACCCAAGAAGCAGCACAATGAGCGTGTCATGACAAGACGAGGAAAGGCTGGCATTTCAGCCCTCTGGGCTTCACGCTTAGCCTGAGAATGGAGGTCGCCCCAGCAGGACAGCTTGCAATGTGGCACTTCAAATGCCTACACTAGTTCTGGAGAACAGAACCTCACCTCACCTCACATCCCCCATCCCGCTCCTCTGCTTCCAGGTTCTGGGGCTTCTGGCAGAAATTCACGTGAGCACACATGTCCTCCGTGGTGTCTTTCTAGGTCTTGGATTTCCTCAGGGTTCGGGTGAGCATGTGGAGCCTCTGAGTAGAGCTGAGAGCAGAACTCAGCTTGGTTGTGTTATGAAGGACCTGGCCTGACCCAGGGATCTACAGGGACACAGAAAAGTCCTGGAGAGTCAATGACTGTGGGACACTCATCCAACATTTGCATATGAAGCTTTAGCCCTACTTGTCAGGTATCATATAGACACACAGAGTAGTGGATACGGTTAAGAAAAGCCCAACCCCCCCCCCATTCTCCTCATCTTCACCCTCCCCACCCCACCCCTCTTTTTTCTTTTTCTTTTTGAACTTGGTTGCTCTGTGTAACCGTGGCTGTCCAGGAACTCACTCTCTGGACCAGGATGTTCTCAAACTCAGAGATCTGCCTGCCTTTGCCTCCTGAGTGCTGGGATTAAAGGCGTGTGACACCACACCTGACCCAACTTTAAATTTTATGAAGACCCAGGAAACAAACAAAAGGCCAGTTTTGAGCTAATGGTTATGAAGAATTCACTGCAGATTTCCGTCCTTTATCTGTGAGAAGATGTTAAGCAACGTGGAGTTTCCAAAGGAAGATGCAGGTGCCCACGGGCATTGGGAATGAAGTACACTGGGGCAGTGAAGAAAACATAACCAAAAGAATGCGGTCTTTGTCATGGAGCTCCAGCCAACTTCAAGCATCTCATTTGCAACGCAAGCCGCCATGCTCTACGGAGAATGACAGTTGCTCCTTTATTTGTTCTGCCCAACATGTTCCCTGTACAGCTGTAAAAATTTTTTTTAGCCCAGACTGTCTTTACATGTGCTGTAAGCTGATACCCAGCACCCACGTCCGTGGCTCACAGCCACCTGTAACTCAAACTCCCTTGGGCCTCCAGCAGCGCCAGCAGTCAGGGGTACATTCCCCAAACACGAACACATCACCATTACAAGCTGAAAAAGGTCTACAGCCATACCACCCTGGACTTTGAAGAAAAAAATTAAAAAAAAAAAATTCAGGAAGCGTCAACTGTATTTTATTTAATGCTCACTCAAGACTCTCAACTGTGTGTCACAAGCATGAGTGTCCCTGGTTCCTTGAGTGGTGAATGAGGATGTGTGCCGTGCTTCTAGAATCGGACTCCAGGTCACTCAGTGCACGGCAGGAGATGAGTCTCTGCTGCCTCATACCATTTCTACTGTCACGAGGCAGAGCAGAAAGGCAATTATGGTGGCACAGAAAGGAAAGCTTAGGAGAGGAAGAGACCTTCGTCCTACGGTCTGACCCGCTCTTTGTGCTGTGAAAGACGGACAACTTCAGATGCTACTGAAGCCCAATATGTTCTCAAAAGGCACCCAGGCAAGACAGCACCTAAGAAAGTAAATCTGGCCGGGCGGTGGTGACACACGCCTTTAGTCCCAGCACTCGGGAGGCAGAGGCAGGCGGATCTCTATGAGTTCGAGACCAGCTGCTCTACAGAGGGAGTTCCAGGACAGGCTCCAAAGCCACAGAGAAACCCTGTTTCAAAAAATAAAATAAGAATCAGAAAGTAAATCTGATGATTCATCTTCAAAATCAAAGCACCCTGACTCAGCTTAGCTCCAAGATGGACAAAGAAAAATTAGACCCTGCTAGTGCGCCCTGCTAGTGTGCCCTGCTAGTGTGCCCTGCTAGTGTGTGCCCTGCTAGTGTGTGCCCTGCTAGTGTGTGCTACCTAACCTGCCTCCAGAAACAACTTTAAATATTCAGAGTAGAAAATGACTTACAGCCAACAGCAGCCTGCATTCATGACCCACGCCTACTAGCTCTAAAATAAAGAGGAAGTGAAAGGTAGGGATGAAACCGCAGGTTTTTGTTGAGAAAGCAGCAGTGGGAGGGATAAGATCTCATGCAACCGTGTCTTCCTGGTTACTTCGCCAATTAGGCAAAAAGAAACTTCCCTTTTACTTTTCAATTTACACTATACACGCCTGTAACCCAGCAGAAGCAGGACAACCTCTGCCAAGTGTAAGGCCAGCTGGTCTACTTAAATATATCTTCACTCTGGTTTACTTTTGCTTGGCTGTCTCCACCCAACTCACACCATCTGAGGAACCCACACTACTCCGAGCTGAAGGCAAGAGTCATCATGCTGTATTATTCAAATAAGTTTCTGTCTCCCCTGGAACCTGACCTGCCCCAACTCATGAACTTGACTTGTTTTGGGGAACACTCAGTCCCATACCCCTCCCTGATCACATGGTGATGGTATGATGGCTACTGGCTATTGCTTTTTTGAGATGTTTCTGTATTTCCTTACTGCTCCATTGTCTTAGATAAATCTGCGTTGCAAGCTGGGCTGTGACAGAGTATGCCTTTAATCCCAGGACACTGGAGGCAGAGAAGTGGGATCTCTGTGAGTTTGAAGCAAGCCTGGTTTATAGATTGAGTTCTAGAACAGCCAGGGCTACACTGAAAAACCCTGTCTTGAAAAACAAACAAACAAACAAGCAAATAAATACAACTCCTCACAATTTTACTCCTTAAAGGAGCCCTAAGAAACGGACTCAGGGCTGCTCTCTTTAACCTGACTTAGGAGGCGTCACACTGGTCAGTTCTTGAGTGAACCTCCCCCAAAAATCAAGCTTGCTTCAAATTTGGCTCAAAATTGTGGGAGTGGTCTTATTCTTGCCTTAACACATCCCCCTTCCAAGCCCAAAGACAAGCCATTGTCCTAAATTCAGTCATCTTCAATTCCAGAAACGGTAAAGCCTCCGAGAACACACAGGATGACAATCAGACATGAGGATGAGGCTTCACTGTACGGCAGAAATAAACACCAGGGAGGAAACAGATGGGTCCCCTGGGGTCTAGGACAAGATTAACAACGTAAGGAGCACTCTGCAGGACTAACAAAACGATAGGCAGAACGCACACACCATAACCAGGGTTTCTTATAAACATCTATGTACACGAGCAAAAACAAAGGGAGGATGTTGGCTAAGCAGCCTCCCCTTTCAGAGACCCCGCCGCGGGTACTTTCTGCAAAGGGTGGGTACCACCTCCTAAGGGAGGAGCCGCCACACCCTGCCAGATAACTTTGTTATGCAAACCCCTTGAATCCTGTGTGGCCATTGTGTTCTCTACCTCTTCTCCTATTCGATGTGGCTAATTTGAAGACACTCCCCTCCTCTCTCTGCTTTTCACCAAGACTAACTAATCTTTTCAACCTGTTGGGGCTGCAGGAGGCTGAACACCTGTTTACAGCACCATCCTGCTCAACTGCTGATCACAGATCCTCGCCAGTCCATAAGGGTCCCCAAAACAGGCCAGCCACACACCCTCAAGGACCCCAATACTCAAAAGTGGCTACAGGAATTAGTACATTTTATTATTACTATTTTTTTCTTCCTCAGCATCAGCTCCCTATGGGAAACAAGACGCGATTAGGGGGAAATGGCCCGAAGCCGTGGTCCCCGGCAGCGCAAAGCTACGAGCTCGCACCGACAGCCCATCCCTTCTATCAGTTCTGACACGGCTTGGGCAGACCGAGGAGGCTGCGGCCCCGGTTGTCAGTCAAAACCGTAAATAAACCCATTTCCCATTTGCATCTACTGTTTCTCCTCTCGCCGGCGGACGGACTCAAGCCAAGCACGGGCCGAGTCCCAGCCCAGAGGGACGCCAACCCCAGGCTCCATCGCCGCCCTCAGCAACCATCGCATCCCCCTGCAGCCGCCCCGCGGGCGCTCAGCACGAACCAGCGCTCAGCACACAGCGCCCGCCCCGCGCCTCCACTCACCTCTGCCTGCACCGCCGAGCGCTCTGCGCACGCCCCGCCCCGCCCCGCCCCGCCCCGCCCCGCCCCAGCCCCGCCCCAGCCCCGCCTCGCCTGCCCCGCCCCGCCCCGCCCCGCCGGGATGCCACTTCCGCCCGCGGACGCTCAGGATTCCCCAAGTCCAGAATCCACACTCTCACCGCGTCCTGGTAACGATAACAACAGCTAGCCACGTGAAGACCGACGCGGAAATGGGTGCTCCTGGACGCTTCTGGCCACACCTCTCCCCCACCCATCCCCGGCGGAAGTCGGTGTGGCCACGACTGCTTGCAATTACAGAAGTGGTAGTGCGCATGCCCATCGCCGCTTGAAATGGTGTACGCTCTGGGTCCTTTCCTCCCGCTAAGACGTTGTCATGGCCACGTCCATATTCCAATTGTGCGGAGTCATTTCCGTACACCCAGGCGTCAGACTCAAAGTCTGAAGCTCTCTCACGTCGTCAAGGGATTATTTCCTATGTGGGTGTACATGTAACTAAGATAGTGATGTTGCATATTCCTAAAATTTCTCAGCATTTGCACAAGGACTTAAGGCTTTCTTTTTTTTTTTCTGATTTTCTAAAACTCAAAAACTAGTAAGTGTTATTGGGAAACTGGAAGTGAAGCAATTGGAAACAGTGAGGTATGAAATGAACCTTCTTGTACACCATGCTGGGAACACGCGATGGTTTCCTGAGGGAAAGCATCTATCCTCACTTAGAAGCAGAATTTAAAGCAAACAGAAGCAGTGCCTAATAGAAGCAGTGTAGAACGGGCTGGTGAGGAGAAAGCAGCGGAGAGGCCAGACACGGTAGAATGAGTGGAGAATGAATGTTGACACTGCTAATGAGAACTATTGAGAATAAGCTGAGATAAGCTGACCCATTCCCACACAGCAGGGCTTTCTCCCAGACCCTGGATTAGGCACAGACCAGAAACCCTTTATCAATCAAGGAAGAAAAGCTGAAGCGGCCTCTTTCTGACCCGGAAAAATAGCCGTGCATGAACTTGGAAGTGTAATTTTAAGAGATGAGAGGGGAGGGAGGCCTGTGTTAGAATCGGCTACGATTCCGTGGTAGAGGAGATAGGGGACCAAGGGAAGGGGGCAGGGGTCCTTGTCTGATGGAGGTGGGGGGGCACAAAGGACTGACTGTCTTTGATAGAGAAGAGGCAGTCCGGGCACGTAGGCAAATGGCAGTTTATAAGGCAAAGGGAGAAGCCCACATGTTTAATTTTAATTGGGCACGTTAGTTAGATGAACCGAAGAGGACTTCAGTACTTTGATAGCTGGGCCTGTGAGCCCCTCAGAATGAGGAGTCTCCCCAAGAGCTCAATGTGGGAAAGACCACAAGCTTACCGGTGGGGTGTGGCTGGGACCCCCTGTCCGTCGAATGCGCGACCAGTCATGGGTTCTCCCCTTGAGGCCGGATCAGCAGACCTCAGGGCCTCAGGGTGTGCTAATTAATCTTGTCTGAGCAAACCAGAGTTGCAGCCATCTCTTTGTTTCTTAAGGACCCTATTTACCACCTGCTGACACAGAGACGGGTGGGGGGCAGTGTGAATTCTTGGTATTGGCTATCTTGGGGCCTTGTGAGGGAAAGTTGTGGGTGGTTAGCAAATTCCAGTGGTCTGGGATAGTGGTCTGGGTTAGCTTTCCAGGTCAGCCTGCCCTGCATTTCAAGGCCTCCATTTTAACTGGACTTTTGGACTTTCAGACCCTGTAGTCAGGCGGAGGAGTTGGTCAAGTGGGGACTAGTCTTTGGTGGCTAGCTTTGGGGATGTCCTAGCGGTTTTAAGCAAGGCAGAGGGACCGAGAGAAGGGCAAGACCTCCCAGAGCGGCATGCTCATGTGGGCTAGTGTCCCCTCAACTCCAGCACTGGGGCCTGGACTATTTAGCTGGCTCTTCTGCCCCTGCGCCCCAAGGGCTGGAATCACAGACATGTGCCACCAAGCCCGACTCCACAGATAGCCTTGTTCTTCCCTCTGAGGACAGAGGACAGGAGTGTGAGCAGAGTCTTGGGGCCAATGGGCAGATATGTAGTCCTGTAAGAGTAGGCTTGATCACTGGACCTCAGTCTGCCCAAGTCAAAGCAGTGTCAGAATTGCTGGGCGTGTTGGGACTGAGAGGTCTGTGTATGTAAATGTAGCTGTGGCTTCCAGGCACCCCGCCCAGTCATTTGGATGTGATTTGTTCTTACTTGCATATGGATGGCAGTGGGGTATTCGTCCCCTAGTGCTAATATCCTGGGGAACGGTTAACTGAAGACCAGGACTGCTTCCCTGGGGAACCGTTAACTGAAGACCAGGACTGCTTCCCTGGGGAACAGTTAACTGAAGACCAGGACTGCTTCCCTGGGGAACGGGTTAACTGAAGACCAGGACTGCTTAGGTCCCGTGCTCCTGAGCCCCTTGCTCATGCTTGCGCCCAATAAAGTCATTGGTTCTCTAGGTTGAACACTGGTGAAACTGTACTTTGCTGTTGGGACCCTATAAGAATGGGGTACGCATTGCTTACATCGCCCCCAGGGAAAGGATTCTGGATGTCCTATGCATATTGGACATTCTGTGTGTTATGATTCTGCACGAGTGAGACCTTGTTGGGTTCAAACCACAGAGGGTGAGAGACAGACGGCCATTTAGACAGAGCTCATGGGGGGGAGGGAGAGAAGGGAAAAAGGGAGCACAGAGCCAGAGAGGCATCCTGGGAGAGAGGGCGGGGAGGAAGGGAAACACAGACACAGACACACACACAGGCACACACACACACACACACACACACATACAGGCACACACACAGACACACACACAGACACACACACACACACACAGGCACACACACACACACACACACACACACACACACACACACACACACACACACACACAGACAGGGTAAGGAAGAGTGGGCAGGGTTCCCCCTTTTTAAAGAGGGTGAAGCTGTAGCAATGCAGCTGAAGACGTTGTCAGGACCCTGAGCAATCCAGAGTACTACCCGAGTACTGGAATGTGCACAGGGGTGAAGCAGCCTGTCTGGTCTTTAGGGGCGGGCCAGGTGTGCCTGTGTGCTAACACTATGCATACTGGACATTCTAACCTACACCTCAGCAAAGTGGGCGGTCACCTCCGCTTCGTGGGCAAGGACTCATATGGAGCTGCTCACTAGGGAAAGTGACCAGCTCTTATCTGAGAGGGGTTGGAGAGGTTTAGGCTGGACTCTCCTCCTGAAGACAACGACCAGTTTCTCAAAGGTAGCCTGGCATTGAGCTGCTTTTCACCAGCCCTTTTTTGTTTTTTTTGATTCAGGGTTTCTCTGTAGCTCTTGGAGTCTGTCCTGGAACTTTCTCTGTAGACCAGGCTGGCCTCGAACTCACAGAGATCCACCGCCTCTGTCTCCTGAATGCTGCAATCATCTTTTAACCTCAATACCATTTAGTTTTACTTTAGGCCTTTCGTTATTGATGACTGTTTGCCAAAATACCTTTTTTCAGTACTTCCAAATCCTCCTAGTGTAAGCTTCTCCTTAGTAACCACATTGTTTAATAAGCTGACAACCCACTCTGCTTCAGGGGTTACGTTAACATTCATTTAATCACTAACTAGACAATCAAGAGAACATCCTTCTTACAATGAATTACTGATATCTCTGGAAATTTAAACAACACTGACTTACCACTTTATGTCTTGACTGAAATTCTTCACTAGAAGCTGGGCTTATTTTAATATTTTCTTTCTCCCTTGAAGGGACATTTTTTTCCTTTGTTTTTTTGTGACAGGATTTCTCTGTGTTGCTTTGGAACATGTCCTGAAACTCACAGAGATCTGCCTGCCTCTGCCTCCCGAGTGCTGCTGGGATTAAAGACGTGCACCACCAATGCTTTGCTTGAAGGGACCATCGATGGGTTATTCCCATTATCAGGGAAAACCAAAACCAACCAACCAATCCTTTTGTCTTGATTAAACATTTCTCCTTTCATCAATAAACTTCCTTTCCTTCCTCTTCTCTACCAAGAAGAGACTTTTCCCTCGATGTATTCTTTGTTCCATGAGCCATTTTACTTTTTGCTGCTCCAATCTTGAGATGAGGAATTTAAATCCCCTACGTTCCTGCCCTAACGTAGAGCCTCACCTACTACTATGGGTGTGCCTTACCTCCAGTCTTGAGGTGTCCAGACCCTTCTTTCCTTGTGTCCCATGTCACCAAATATTGGGGGGGGGGGTTCTGTATAGTCAGGTCAGTTGAAGACAGAAGCCACTCCAAGATGCAACTTTCAGGTCTATGTGGCAGCAGGAAGGTCTAGACCTTCTGATGGACTGAACAGCCATGCAAAGGCTATTTATTGATTGTTACACAGAGTAGCCCCTCATTCACAGACCCCCTAATCTACTTTACACGTCTTACTAAAGGAAAGCATCACATGCCTCCATTACTGTAGCCCTTTATTAAGTATTGTTTGCAATGCACAATAATCCAGGAGCCTCAGGTGGGCCTGAGGTGTCTGGTGACCAAAGTCACGGGATGCTGCAATGCCCTTCAGTAAAAGATTTCTACAAATCACTGAAAGCAGTCTCTGTTCTCCCCAAGGATTTACTGTTTACCACAAAGATTCTTCAAGGTCAAATTACTTCCAGAAAACAGCTGTTCGCTCTAATGTCTACCCCAGATACAGTGACTCTGCTAAACTCCTACAACACACCTTTTGACAGTTTCTCCCTAGTGTGGATTCTTCCGTGTCTGTAAAGCAGACCTGCCACTGAAACTACCCCACTGTGCTACTGAAACTTTCCCACATTCGGTGCAGACATGTGACTCCTTACCTGTCTGAATTCACGCATGCTCTTTGAGATGGGCTTTAGAAGACATGGCTTTCCCACAGCGGCTATGCATGCAAAGTTTCTCTCCGGGGTGAGTCACTGAGAACTGACTTATCACTGAGGGCCTCCCACACTCAGAACACACCTCAGGTTTCTCGCCCATGCTTACTTGAGCGGAACATCCTCCCGAGGGACTGACTCCCCCAGCCACAGCCTTTGCAAGGTTTCTCTCTGGTGTGAGTTTGGTGATGTACAAGCAGGGGGCATTTGGTACTGAGTGATTTCTCACAGAAACGGCATTTGTAGGCTTCTTCATTGTGTGATACGAGCTGTGCCTCTCCACAACCCTTGTGTTGCTAAGCCTCTCCCCGATGTGAATTCTCCCCTGTGTGTGGGGACTGACGGAATGGCTGAAGTACTCCCAGTCAGATCACACAGAAGGTCCCTTGCCTGTGTGCATTTGCTGATTGCACACCTTCAGATGCGTGACTGACTCACAACTGAATGACTTCCTATACTCTGGGCGTCTGGAGGGTTTCTCCTTCATGTGAATGCCACCATGTCCCTGATGTACAGCGTCTAACACCCAGGACATTCATAACGTTTTTCTCCCGTGTAAGTCTGGGAGGGAGGAAGACTGTCCCACAAGTGCCAGGTGTTTGTGTTGTGTAGGGCATCCAAAGAAGGCAAGTCACCCCAGAACGTAATTCTGGCAGCAGGGAGGGGCACTGTCTGTGAACTGAACCTTGCCTTTCCATTCGGTAGCATATTTATTGATTCGACACAAAGGTTGTGCTTGGGGGTACAACAAGTTCCTCATAAAAAGCCCCTTTAATCTATTCTGCATGTTCTCCAAAGGAAATCATCACACCGCCACATCCTTTAGTCCTTACTGCATACCGTTTGCAATACCCAATAATTCAATACCTCCAAACATGCTTGGATGGTCTTGTATCTAAAGCTGTGTACATGGACCGAAAACCCTCCCAGAAAAACAACTCTTTAAATCATAGAAAGCAATCTCTGTTCTCTACTATAATTTCTTCAAGGTCTAGGTGTTGTGGTGTTCTGTTTTGGTTTTGTGGGTTGAAGAATTCCCTTCAACCAAATTTTAAAAATTGTAAGGCCTGTGTGGCAACAGGAAGATCCAGACTCTGATGAACTGAACCCTGAACAGCCATACAGAGGCATATTTATTGATTGTTACACAAAGTTGTTTTGGGGTAAGGCATTTTCTCAAACCAAGGTCCCTAATCTAATCTATATGTCTCTCTAAAGGAGAGCATCACATGCCGTCATGACTTTAGTCCTTAATTATGTGTCATTTGCAATGCACAATAATCCAAGAGCCTTGGGTGTGCCGGGGGTGTCTTCTAACCAAAGTCATTCGAAGGCTGCAATGCCCCTTCAGAAAACAATTCTACAAATCACGGAAAACAATCACTGCTTTCCACAGAGATTCTTTACTGGTTTCCACAATGATTCTTCAAGGCCAAAGTACTTCTAGAAAACAGTTATTCACTCTTATGTTTACCCTACATATCATTAAAACTACTTATTCTAATGCCTACCCAGATACAGTGATTCTGCTGAATCCCTACACCATCTAGGTACCTTCAACAAACACTAATGCGCTCTGTGACCCTAGACAGTGAGAAACAGCCATTGCATTCTAATGTTTACCCTAGACACAATGACTGTACTAGATTCCCACTATACTCAAGTGCTAGTTATCGGGTACGGTGATACTGACCCACCAGAGAAGACCTTTCCATGTTTAGATACATTCAACTTGCTTGCCATGAGAAAGAATTTCATACTACATAAGTGTTTGCTTAAGTACTTTACCAAATCGGGTATCGTTGTATGATTTTTTTCCTCTGCTAGGAATTGTACACATCTTCCTATGTGTAAAGAACCAATGAAATCCAACAACATCATTAATTGATGATTGCCACCACTTACTTCAGGGTTAGAATCCAAACATTTTGCAAACATGAAGCACATTGGTGGTGCCTTTTGTGCAAAAATGAGGTGAGATCCCAAAGGAATAGATTCTCCAGTCGCTACACATTTACAGCCTCTGTTAGTGTTCAGGGTTTTCTGACTGAGGAAAGCCCCAGCACTCATGGGTGGGGTCGCTTTTGAAGATCTGTCTTTGTAGTGTCACCATCCTGCCACAGTATTTCTAAAGTGAAACACCATGAATCATATCTGTGACTTCACTCTGACAAAATGCTGAAGAAAAACCCCAGATTCAAATAGTAAGCAAAGACAAAGAGTGTTTATTCCAACATGCAGGGTTAGCCATTTACGCAAAATAGCAAGCTGGGACAAAAGCTTGCAGGGCCCTTTAAGCACAGCTAGGGGAATTTCAGCAGCAGTTAGGTCATCCGAAATATAATTGACTAAGCAGGTAGCAGTTACATTAGCACATTTTTGATATGCTGAGGTTCCAGTTTCCTATCTTTGGACATATGTGGGCAACTCCGGGCTTGCTTCAGGGGGTTGCAGGAACTGTCCTATTTTTGGTCACTATCTTATAATACTGCAGAGCTGGTTCAAGCCTTGTAATGTGTCTCCCCCCACCCCCACCCCCACCCCCATAGTTCCAGCTGTCAGGGGTGTTGTTTGATTAATAGCCCTTTGTTTAAGAGACTGAAACTTATCTGCCCTTCAAAACTGAAACCTAGGTCCAGTTGTAAAATGGGGGAAATTTAGACCTCTTAACTATTCACATTATTTGGAAATGAAACTTTCACAGAAATTTGTTGATACGGTGTGTCAGTCTCCAGATCCCCTGTTGAGAGGAGAAAGACACGAAGAAACAGGCCTGAAGAACAGGATGAAGGCGGAATCGCACAGAGCTAAGTCTGAACCCAGGAATCTGAGTCAGATCATGTGGTGGTATTTCAGTTGTGAACCTGGCAGCCTTTAGAGTCTCAATGAGGAACTATCTACATTAAGTTGACCTGTGTGAGCCTCTAGAGATATTTTCATCCCAGTGTCTTCCTTCAGGCAAGTGAGAGAGTTATTGATGGGAGATGTCATTCTGTAAATATGTTTCTCTTATTGGTTAATGAATAAAGCACTGTTGGCCAATAGGAAAGCAAGATAGGCGGGACTAGGAGACAAGGAGGAGAGAGGAAGTAGTAGGGAGGAGATTGAAGATGGAGGATGGAGAGAGAAGAATGCCAGCCCCTCTCTACAGTAAGATAAGACCATGTGGAAGTACTTAGATTAATAGAAATGGGTTAATATTTAAGACAGAGCCAGCCGATAAGCAACTAGTAACTGGCCTACAGCTTTATATCAAATACAGAGTCTGTGTGTGTTATTTGGGGCTGGTGTGGCAGTGGGACCAGACTGGCAGGGAAAAACTACTCATAACAAGTTATGGCCAGTTCAGGATGCTATTGCTGCTCTAGACATGGTGCATCTTACTGTTATGCCCATCTCCCTCCTGAGACACCACTTCCATTGCCTCTTAGAAATGCTGCACACCAGCGCCAAGACCAGGACCTTCATCCTTCCACTGTAGCATGCCCACAACTTCTGTGTACCACACAAAGGCCTGGGGTTCACAGTGACTCCCCTGCCGTAGCCTATCAAGGGTAGGGATTACAGGAACGAGCAATCCCAACTGGCTATCTACATCTTGGGGTCTTTGTTTAGTCTTCTCTGAGTCTTGGGGATACCCATGGACTGCAGGTAGCTACAGCCCTCCTCCCAGCCCCCTTCTCATCCATGGGAACACTGTCATCCACACCCTCTCATTCTCCTTGGAATGCCTTTTAGAAAACCTCTTTCTTCTCTACCTGGCACCAGACCTGAAGGGCCCCAAACTTAATTGTTTTTGCAATCAAATTTGGCCTCAGTATCCCTTAGATAACCAATCAAAATGGCCACCTATTGTTACCCTAGATCTCAATATTATTTGGGACTTTTACAGCTACTATGAGCGATCAGGGAAATGGAAAGAGATCCCTTATTCCTTACATTCCAGCTTCCTCCCATCTCTGCCCTAATCCCTCTCTGTTCTTTGTTTCCCCTCCTAATTCCTAGATATGAAGCCCAAACCGCTCCCCATCCAGATAATGAGCTTCCCTTATTGCTTCAGCCCCCAGCTCCTTCTCCCTTTTCCAATCTCTGCATCCACTTCTAGCCCACTGGCAGACTTCATGCTACTTGCTACTGCCCTGCCCTGGATCCTCCTCTGCATCCCCCTACCTGACATAACCCATCCCCGGTTCTCCTTCTGCTGGAGTTTGCCTGGGTGAATGACTCGGTCAGCCTATGTGTCCCTTTCTCATTAAGTGATCTCTCTGAAATAGAGAAGAGGTTGGGATCGTGTACCCAATCTTACAATCTCACCTCTCACGACATTTACATGATTCTCACCAACAAGCTTCTCCCTGAGGAGCACAGGTGAGCCTGGGCCCAGGTTAGGGCACATGTAGACAAACTCACCAAACTATCACTGCCCACCTACTCGGGGCTGGGGTGGTCCTGGACCCGGGCCCCAAATGGAGCTACAATACTCCGGGGGCCATTCTAGCTAGGGGTCAATGTGTAACTTGTCTGCTGGCCAGTCTCTGTTAAGGATGCCATTAAAGCAGTGAATTATGAAAAAGTCTTAGAGGTCATCCAGGGCAAACATGAAAACCTGTCTCAATTCCTAGACTGTCTTACAATATACCAATCTGGATCCCGAGACCCCGATGGAAAACAACTCCTCATGACCTATTTCCTCTCCCAGAGTGTCCCCGATATTAAAAGGCCAAGCGTAAGAGGCGACCCCCTGACTCTACAGGCAGAAGTTTTTGCAGTGGCCTTCAAGGTATACCATGAGAGAGATTAGAAACAAACAAACAAAATACAAAAATACCTGTTGTTGGCTAAGGCCTTCCAGTGAGCCATAGCAAGGACCAGGCAGGCTCCTTGCTTCCAAGGCCCTCAAACCTCCAGGTCCCTGCTTCAAATGTGGTCATGAGGTCACTGGGCCCTGGTCTGCCCGAGCCTTCTAAACCACTTCAACCATGTCCAAGGCCACTAAAAAGGGACACTGGGCTGTTGACTGCTCCCATGTCCCTTGTAACATGGGGACATCAGGCCCAGATTGCCCTGGACCCAACTCTCAGGCCTTGCAATGGATGACTGAGGGGCCCAGGTTTCCTTAGCCCAACCACCTCCATCTTTGACATGGAGCCCAGGTAGTCATCAAGGTATCAGGGCAACCCAGCTCCTTCCTTCCGGACGTGGGTTACCTCCTCGTTCCTGACAGAGTTTTGAGTATCCATCTCCCTTTCTCAATTCCCCACAGAGGGACAGTCCTAACAACCCCACCAAACCCCACCACTGCTCAAGGGGATTGACATCTGACCAATTGCCCCCTTGAACATCTCCCTTGAAAAACCCTGCCCTAAGCTGCCCCTCTCCGCCCCGTAGAGTCAGCCACAGTCACCCTCTGGATTCCTCTCTCCAAATACATTTCTTGAAAGACTTTTGGGTAAATACCTTTTCTTTCCAGAGCAAACAGGAATCTCTGCTTGGGAAACTTCCTTAGGGGATTGCAGCAGAAGTAACAACTTTTCGCTGGAGTCAGAGCAGATTGCTACATTTCTGCAAGGGTTCCCCATAGCAGAGTGAAGAAGAAGAAGTAGTAACAATTTGGGTGGGAGTTGAGAAGAAACTGACATCTCTGCTGCAAACTCAGCAGAGTGGAACCGAGGTCAGCTGTAACAATTCTCTGTCACGAGGAGCAGGATTGCCACATCCTGTTGAGGGACGATCCCCAGCTGGAGCCCAGCTTCATGTATACATCAACTTCCTGACATGTCAGGATACCTCTCCCTCCAGAGCTGTAGGTATCCAGGATACCTCCCCCTCGCAACTATAGGCATTCCCAACTTCCTGACAGATCGGAATACCTTTCCCTCCAGAGCTGTAACAATTGCAGGCATAGCCTGACTTCCCATGGGCAGGGTATCTTTTCCTCTAGATCTGTAACATCTGCGGTGACACTATTAGAAGGTGTGGCTTTGTTGGAGTGGGTGTGGCCTTGTTGGAGGGCATGAGTCACAGTGGAGGTGGGTTTTGAGGTCTTATACATGCTCAAAGTACCCCAGTATCTCAGACCTCTTCCTGATGCCTGTGAGTCAAGATGTAAGGCCTCTCAGCTACTTCTCCAGCACTATGTCTGCCTACATGCCACCATGTCACACCATGATAATGGACTAAACCTCCAAAAACGGTTAAATGTTTTCCTTTATAAGAGTTGCCATGGTCATCACAGCAGTAGAAGCCCTGACTAAGACAACAGCCAAACATCTTCCTTCCCTCATCATCCAACTATAAAACCCTTCCACTTCTGTCCAGTGTAAAAAGAGAGATGTTATCTACCCACCTGGTTCTGCTTGTTTGGAAAGTTTTGTCTGTCTGTTTTGTGCGTGTGGATGGATCCGTGTTATCTGTTGTGTCCGTAAGTCTTGTGACAGCATGGGAGCTGAAAGGAAAATGGGCTCAGCTGAATGTGTGTATAATGGTGGCTACTGAATGTTTTGTTTCTGTCTGGTCTCCTTTGAGTGAGTCTTTATGGGCTGTTTTTGCTTCCTCTGCCATGGCCAGTCACCAGACACCATGCCAATGCCACTTGTCTTGGCTGCTGTGATCCCAGGGCTCAAGATTTATCTTTGGGGTTTCCAGTCACTGGATTCAGCTTAGCGGGGGTTCAAATGTCTTTTGAGTGTGGATAATACTAAAGTTGCTTTATGCTGTTCTACTTGATTGGAAAGTGACTCTGGGGTTGGGTTACGATTCTTCCTCCTCCAGACCCAAGCATGTTTGTTTAAAGGTGCCCTCCAACATCTCTAGTCCATGTCAGGTGGGCCACCTGACTGTGACAGAGAAATGAGAACAAGGCAAAGGGATTTAAAGGCATTTGCTTTGCAGTGACTTCTCTTGGTGACAATTACTCGTGCCTTTCGTAAATGGTTAAATGGAAAATGGAGATGCTCACTGTTGTGCCTACCCAGTTTCCTCACCCTCCAAGGACCCCCGACTGCACAAGCAAAAGGTTTTTATGGCTAAGAACCGAACCAGCTGGACCTCACTCTATCAGAAGAGTAAGGCGCCCGCTGACAATTGTGAAGAGAGGTGATATCTCTCTGTCTCTCTCTGTCTCTCTCTCTCTATCTCTCCCTCTCTGTCTGTCTCTCTCTCTCTGTCTGTCTGTCTGTCTGTCTGTCTGTCTGTCTGTCTCCCCTGGTCATGGGACTTCTGCTTTTCCCTAACTATTAGGACTGTGGGCCTGAAAGTTCCAAATGTAAGAATGCAAGAATTTGCCTTTAGATTCCTAAGCTTTAGTTCTGCCCTTAGTCTAGATTTGTGCCAGACAATGTTATTGTGTGGCTGTAAGAAAAATTCTTTTTTTTCCTATTTAAACCATTTGAAAACTGTCTTAGGATTTCTATTCTGGGACCAAACACCATGACCCAAGATCAAGTTGGGGAGGAAAGGCTTTATCAGGCTTACACTTCCATATTGCTGCTGTTCATCACGGAAGGAAGTCAGGACAGGAACTCAAGCAGGGCAGGAACCTGGAGGCAGGAGCGGATGCAGAAGCCATGAAGGAGGCTTCTTACTGGTTTGCTTCTCCTGGCTTGCTCATCCTGCCTTCTTGTAGAACCCAGGGCCAGCAGCCCAGGGATGGCCCCACCCACCATGGCCTTGGCCTTCTCCGGATCTCAAGGAGGCATTTCCTCAGCTGAGGCTACTTTTCTTGCTGATGACTCTAGTTTGTTTCAAGTTGACACACAAAACCAGCCAGTACAAAACCGTTAGAGAAAATCAGAGATGATTAGATACACTAACAGCAAAGAAGGGTCGCCTCTGCCTCTTCCTCGGGTCGCTTCTTTGTCAGTCAATCAGGTATCCTAAAATCCCCTTTATTAGTCCCAGCTTAGCCAGACTGAAGATGCTGTGTCCCCAGTTTGGGCCCAAACTGAATAAGTTAGTTTTTCCATGTTAATCTACTTTATGTCGCTTTTCTTTCTGTGGGGTGGGCCAGATCTCAGTCAGGTCTCTGCTTACACTCCTGAGCAAGAGGCCACGAGGTTGCCCTCACAGCCCTGCTCTCCTAACTCCCATCTCCACTCGACCACAACATCCCTCGCAGCTGCTTCAGCACAAACCAGCACTCAGCTACCCACGCGATGGGACGCGACGGGACTCGACTTCCCCGCTGCCACCACTCACTTCACACCACAGCTCAGAGAGCTCTGCATATGCATGCCAGGGCCATCTCTGGATGGTTTGCTCTAACCCCAGGTCTCTGGGGTATTCGGAGGGCGAGACAGGACTCAGTGCCAGGGTCACGGTCCTGCAACGCCAGAGGGAGGAAAACACTCATTTCTTCTGGTGGGTACAGGTTCAAGACTGAGGTGTGTCTCTTGTGTGCAGCATAGGAGTGGATTCTGGGGGCTGGCAAGATGGCTCAGTGGTTAAGAGGTCCTGCGTTCAATTCCCAGCAACCACATGGTAACTCACAACCATCTATAATGAGATCTGGTGCCCTCTTCTGGCCTGCAGACATACATGCAGGCAGAACACTGTGTACATAGTAAATCTTAAAAAAAAAAAAAAAAAAAAAAAAGATGGATTCTGTTTTCATATCCAATCTGTTAGCCTGTGTCTTTCTATAGGCAAATTGAGTCCATTGATATTAAGAGATAATAATGACCAGTGATTGCTAGTTCCTGTTATTTTTGTTTCTGTTGTTGGTATTGTGTGTGTGTGTGTGTGTTTCCCTCCTTAGGGATTTGCTGGTGTGCGATTATCTATTTCCTGTGCTTTTATGAATGTAGCTAAATTCTTTGGATTGGAGTTTTCCTTCTAGTACTTGCTGTAGGGCTGGATTTGTGGATATGTATTGTTTAAATCTGGTTTTGTTGCGGAGTATCTTGTTTTTTTTTCTGTCTGTGGTGACTGAAAGCTTTGCTGAATATAGTAGTCTGGGATGGCATTCATGGTCTCTTAGTGTCTGTATAACACCTGTTCGTGATCTTCTGGCTTTCACTTTTTCCACTGAGAAGTTAGGTATAATCCTGATAGGTCTGCCTTTATATGTTACTTGGCCCCCAGTTCTTAATATCTTTATTGAGTATGTTTGGTTTTGATTATTCAGTGGTGAGGGGACTTTTTTTGGGGGGGGGTCCAGTGTACTTGGTGTTCTGTAAGCTTCTTGTGCTTTCATAGTCATCTCCTTCTTTAGGTTGGGAAGGTTTTCATCTATGATTTTGTTGAGTATATTTTCTATGCCTTTGAGCTGGACTTCTCCTTCTTCTGTCCCTATTTTTCTTAGTTTTGGTCTTTTCGTGGTGTCCCAGACTCTTGGATATTTTGTGTTCAGAATTTGATGGATTTAACATTTTCTTTGACCAATGAATCGATTTCTTCTATCATATTTTCACCACCTGAGGTTAACGCTTCCATCTCTCGTATTCTGTTGTTTATGCCTGCATCCGTAGTTCCGAATCGTTGACCCAGATTTTACATTTCTGGAGTTCCCTCAGTTTGTGTTTTCTTTATTGCCTCTATTTCAGTTTCGAAATCTTGAACAGTTTCCTTCATCTGTTTGATTGCCTTTTCTTGGTTTTCTTTAAGGGATTTGTTGATCTCGTCCAGATTTTTATTTGTCTTTTCTTCCGTTTCCTTAAGGGAAATTCTCATTTCCTCTTTAAAGGGCCTCAATCGTCTTCATAAAGTTATTTTAATGTCATTTTCTTCTGCTTCATGTGCGTTGGGATGTTCAGGTCTTGCTGCTGCAGAACCACTAGTTTCCAGTGGTGCTGTATTTCTCTCTGTGTTGTTGGGTGTATTCTTACCCTGTTGCTTACCCACATCTTCCTCTATCGGTACAGGTGGATGGAGCCTGTGCTTCAGGGGAGCCCTCTTCCTCCAGTGTGTGTAGTTGGGGGCTGTGGCTTGTTGAACACTCCTTTAGGCACAGGCAGGGCTGAGCCTTCGGTGATCACTCCTCCAGATGTCGATGGGTCCAAGACTCAGATGGTCTCTCCTCTCGGTACAGGTAGGGGCATGGCTCCTGTGGTCAATCTTCCGAGTGCAGGCAGGGCTGAGGCTGAGGCTCTGGTGGCTAGTACCACAGCACGAATACCGTCTCCCTGCATGTCCTGGGCCTGCCACAGTGCTGACACTGTCTCCCTGTGCACCCAGACACCCTTCTTAAGACAGTTTCTGGAAGCCTCTGCTTTCAGTATTTCCAGCCCCTACTTGTCATTGATGCTTTTTCTCCCAGCTTCCTTTCTTCTTGCTCAAGAGTTTAATGTTCTCCCTCTCCTTCTGTCTTGTTGCCCTTTTTAAAATTGAAAACTAGGCAGGGTCATTGGGAAATGGGAAGTGAAGTCCTAGGAACATTGAAGGAACCTTCTAGTATGTTATATTTACTGAAACACTTCAAGCTGTCCTGATAACAAGATGTCAGAATTTTCTAAAAGAATTTTGAGTACATAGACACTTCATAGAGTCGCAAGGTGCGTGTGCTTGCATGCGCGCGCGCGCGCGTGTGTGTGTGTGTGTGTGTGTGTGTGTGTGTGTGTGTGTGTCTGTTGTTAAAAGGTGAAGACACCCAGCACTGAGCAAATATCAACAGACCTATCAGAGAACACATGATTAAAGTGAAGGGTTGGGTGAGCACTCCCTACCCTTGCTGGTTTGGAGCACTCTCTGTACAACAGAGTGGGCTTAAATTTTGCAGTGCCCTCCCACCTCTGCCACCTAAGGAAGTGCTGGGATCACAAGCATGTCTCATCATTCCCTGTTTCACTGGTGGTTTTGATCTTCTCACTAAGAAGACTGTAGGAATGTTGCTCTAATGAGAAGTTTTAGGGTCAAAGACATAGCTCCAGGGTTCCTAAAAGACCAGGCTCAGACATTTGTCTGTATATGTCAAAAATTATAATAAAACTATTTCAAAGTTAATTTAATGCAAAATCAATTTCTGCCCATTTGCCTGCATCTCCTCAGCACATTGTTATCCACAATCACTTATTGCATCAAGTTACCACCTTGGTTTTCCAGAGTCAAACACTTTGCATATTTTTACCTTCCCAGCAACGGCCCTGCAGCCAGTCACTAAGCCACACAGTCTGTCAAGACTACAGCATGTTCTAGTCTTCTAGATGACAAATGCCAGGACCAGTAACACCTTCAGGAACAAATGGGTTTAACCGGCATACAGGTTCATTTCTGGGAGTAAAGTCAGACCAGGAACTCAATACTCAGCTAGCTTTCTTATACATTCTGAGTCCATCTGTCTAGGGAATTGTGCTACCCACAACGGGCTGGGCCTTCTACATCAGTATCCAAGCTCTTCTGCTCTCTCTCCCCGCCCGGGAAAATCTGATCCAGTCAACCCCTCAATTGAGACTACCTTTTCAGGTGACTCTAGACTGTCAAGTTGAAGGTACCGAGGGGGGATCAGTTGGTCCCTTGAGTGGATAAACACGGCCAGAAAGTAAGACACACGTTTCCTTCTTCTTCGTTTTCAGCGCAAGAAGAGTTGCAGAAGCTGGCATATGATCTGAATCCAATTTTCATTTCCTAGTGGCCTGGGTTGACCACATGTATGGGCTCACGTTCCATCTTGCAAATCTGTTCGCAATTCCTCGTGACGAATCATACTTACGCACCTTATGACCCTTTCATCCTTATTACACTTTCTCTTTACTGTTTGACTGTCCTGCCAGTATACAGAGTGCAGAGATTATTGATATTTTTTCCCTCTGGTCCTTACTTTACAATCTCTGCCTGGAGCATCTTCACCTCTCAGCTCCTCTCTCCTTTCCGAAGGCCTGTCCTAATGCCTGCAGGAACCCTACAGCTCCACTTACCTCTGGCTTGGCTTGGTGTTGGGAGCCGACCTTGAGTTACATTCTCTTGCAGAATTGCTTACACCTTAGAACTCTTAATTGAGCCTTATCTTGGTATACAGGAACCTGCTTAACAGGTGGTCTCTTCCACTCATTCCAGGTACTGAGTGCCCGGAACTGAGATGGGCCTGGCCCAGGAACTAAGATAAGCAGATGTTTACTGTCTGATGTTTATTGTCTGATGTTTTTATTGTCTGGGATAATTACCAGGACCCCGGAGTTAGCAGAAGCTACCCCTCCCCATTTCCTCCCTGCCTGCTACCCCTCCCCATTTCCTCCTTGCCTGCTACCCCTCCCCATTTCCTCCCAGCTTTGCTTTAAAAACTCCTTTTACATCAATAAAGTGAGACCTTGACAAATGCACTGCTTGGTCTCCTTCCTTCTTTCTCTCCCATTACTAGCCCACCTCGACCCACGAATATCTAGGCCCCGCGGGTCGGGGCAGCTTGGAGTTCACCAGGTGAGTCTGTACCTACTGTGTGCGCCCTTCTAGACGTTATACTATCTCTTCCTCGTCCTAAAAATCCATGCTTTGCACGTGGATTTATCTAGATGGACAGTAGCTGAGTGTGGCCTTACCACAGCTGTGTTTGGAAAGTGGTAGTGTTTGCTCTTCAAGGGCCTTGGCAACTCTTTACAGGACGAGGATGAGAAATACCTTGTCCATGGTAACTGGAATTTCTGATGTAACTTCTGACTTCCAGGATTTGAGTTCTGTGAAAAAAGAGTCTGGAACCCAGGGACCCTTCACTTTTGTGATGCTGTGACTGCTCCTGCTAAGGGCAGGTGGGTGGGCAAAGGGACAGGGCCTGGGGGAGGGAGCTGCTTCATCATCTCCCCTGAGAGGATTCAAGACCGCAGCTGGCAGTGCCAACCTCAGTGACTATACTTGACTCTTCATGTCATGCAGTTTACTCTGTCCCAGCCTTCACCCCTTCCATGACTCATCTGTGGCTAACAGACTCGGGATAGGGCCCAGACTACAGCACTCCCGGGGTTACAGAGATCCACCAGCGGAAGGCCACGTCTACCTCTTCAGGGAACTGAGAACAAAACCTAGCTACTGTCTCATGAAAGCATGAAGGAGGCACACAGGAGAAAGGCCCTTGTGTGACAAATCATCAACAAAGAATGAGGTCATTAGTGAGGTCCTGGGGATCGCCAGGCAGAGTTAGAAGGGACCGTGGAGAAAGGACACTAGCCCACCTGGCAGAAGACAGCTGGCTTGAGGCACACACTGAATTTTAGGGCACGTTTCTCCCACCTTTGTCTCTCTTCCTTAGCTGGACACAGAATCCTGGAGAAGCTAAGAGCCCAGCCATGCCAGTACTCTGACTTCCCCTGTGCTGTGTCTGTGATCCAGGGACAACCTAACGTCCTGATGTCAGCTACCTTACCTCTCTGGGCTCTAAGAAACCATCCGGTTCTCAGTGATGACGTTCACCATGTATTAGAGCTACGACACTGAAATTATCTGCCTATGACCTCTCCTGGAACCAGTGAAACTGCAGACGGAATGTCAGGCACTCTTGTGTGAGGTCAGGACACTGAGTGCCTGAGGTTGTGAGAGAAAGGGGAGCCAGTGCTGGGAATTGTCTGTCCCTTCCCATTTGTGCGCTGAGGGGTAGTGAACCCCTTTCTCATCTTTTCCTAAAGATGGGAATTCTCTATTCTCCAAGATGCGACATAGAACCCCCAACTTCATGTCTCAAGAGGAGCAGGCCCTGATAGCAGGGCGCTGTCCTGAGCTAAGGAGTCTCTTCACCTCAGTCACTCCTCACCCTGCAGTAATCCCGGAGATAGAGTGATCTTGGTTCATAACCAGTGTCACCATTTGTAGACACGTAAGCTGCCCGGTCACTTGCCTTTACCTGTTTGTCACTCCCCTGGATGATTGCCGCCAGAGACACAGGGCAACACTCATACATAAGAATTTCATATTTCAGGGTCCTCTAATCTATCTCTGAGTCAGTCCTCTATCTCAGACCTTTATTTACTCAACAGTTTAAGTGATTGCCCTGGGAGACAGAATCACGTGGGCAGTGTCCAGAAGACTCATCCCAGTGTTCTGCTCAGTCAGTTACCTTATATCTGTATTATATGTGTGTATCTTTTAGACCATTCCTAAATGCAAAATGTAGCTGGACTATGTGTCATTTTGAGAATCATGGCTATATTGTTCATGATGCATGAACAGTTTTTGATGGATATCAAAGAGGGTTTCCACCTATTGAACGCAGGGCAAAATACTTCGGTTTTATTGTTTTGCTTTTTAAAAATCTATTTTTTGTATATGAATGCTCTATCTGCATGTACTCCTTTATGCCAGAAGAGGGCATCAGATCCCTGTATAGATGGTTGTGAGCCACCATGTGGTTTCTGGGAATTGAACTCAGGACCTTTGGAAGAGGAGCCAGTGACCTTAACTGCTGAGCCATCCAGCCCTGTTGCTTTGCTTTTTGTACTGGGGATGAACTACGAGACAAAAGCATTAAGTAGAAAATGCGAGACATTACTATATTTGTGTATTCGTGTAGTAGTTGGACTTGAGGTTGGGTGACACTTGAGCTAGCCAGATAAAGGAGGGCCTGGAGAATATCTATCTATCTATCTATCTATCTATCTATCTATCTATCTACCCATCCATCCATCATCTATCTGCCTGCCTATCTATCTATCTATCTATCTATCTATCTATCTATCTATCTATCTGCATTCGAACCCTGATGTTAGGAAGAAGGATCCAGCCTCACCTACATTTCTCAAGGGAAACCAAAGCCCTAGCAGATGAAATTGTGGTGGCCATCAACATCTGTTTCTTGAGCTCTGCCTCATCTTCCACATTGAATGCTACTCTAAGATGAAGAGCTGGTTTGGAGAAGTCAAAGCTGGGTCCTAGGTTCTTACCCAGATACAGGTGAGTCTTCAGCCCTGCCTCAGCAAGTAGTTATTCTGATGGGGAGGTTGTAGACAGACACATCCATGATGGATTGTAGCAGGCTGGGGGGATTGCTGAGTGACAGAACCACTATGAGCTTGTTGTTACCGGGGGTGAGATGGGTGGGCATTCAGACTCAGTACAAGTGTTATGAGGTGCTTTCATGCCAGATTCTAGAGACGTAAGAATCAGACTTGGCCATAATACAATGCTGAACTAGCGTCACAGCCTAGCCTATGCACGACAGATGTTCTAGTACCACAACCAGCATGGCTAATAGCCATAATTCCCGCTTTACCCATCAGGACTCATGCTGAGTTGCTTACTAGGAAAGGTAATTAATTACTGAGGGTCTGGAGAGGGTCAGGATGGAAAACTATATGCTGGACATACACTGAAAGGCAATTCAGGGTTGCACTGAGTACCTTGGGCTGTCTTTCTCTCTGGCCTTACCTCTGTGATGTCTTTAAGTTGAGTAAGACAGGGCTGGGTGCAGGTCTCACAGGGCGATGGACTAAACTGAGTGATATGCAATAGGAAAAGAGGAACTTGTGTCATTTTCTGGGATGTAGCAGCACAGGTGTCCTGGCGTCATTCCTGGTTGTACATGGCACTTGTCTATACATCCTTCTCACAAAAGTATCACCACTTGAGACTTTATCTCCTTTATGTACCTCCTAACAGAAGGTAGGCCAAAGATGACAGAACTGCTCTTGCTGGGTAGAAATTCCTCACTGGAATGCCTAACCCAATCTTAGCTAGCCCTAAGCTGCGGACATCAGTGAGGAGGATTTGCCCACCTGCCCTGTCACCTCATTGTAAAACACTAAACTTGCAGGTGGGTCTTTCCCATCTGCTAACAACCCTCTAGAGTTTAGGGACTCAGCAAATTCCATGAAGAATACAGCACAAAGGAATAGTACAGTTGGTGCAGATGAGGGAGAGTTTCTGCTTGCTTGTTGCTGCAACACAACAAATCAAGGTAAATCTTAATATTGTAGAGGAGTTGGTGTTACCTTTCAAGGTTTATGTGAAGTCAGAAACTTGGAAAGGATCATCTCAGTGGTCATGGTTTTTGTTAACTGGAATCCCAACCATAGGAATGATGTCCTGGATCAATCTTCATGTCTTTAATGTTAATCTCTGTCTCTCTACATTGAGTCAATTAGCTTTTCTCACAGTACATTGGCCTCAACATGGACTTGAGTTACTAAGCAGTAGAGGAAGGCTTCAATAAAAAACATTCAGATAAGCAACATAGATGCTCTACTGCTTTTAGTGTGGCCTCAAACACCATGTTACTTCTGCTATTATTTCACCCATTGAAAACAGGATAAAATCCCATTGAACTTGAAGGTAGTAGGGACACAGACTCACCTTTCAACAGTGTAGTCAGATTTACATTGTGTACATGTCGGATGGAAGACATTACTATTATGGTAGTTTGTTGTTGTTGTTGTTGTTTTTGTAAAAATACCATCTGGCCAAGGTAGTGGCACTTGGAATCCCAGCACTTGGAAAGTGGAAGCAGAACATTCAAGATTTCATGCCCACCCTCTGCTACAGCAATCAGAATTTAGCCTGGACTAGATGAGGCTCAGTCTCAAAGAAACAAAAAGACAGAACTGAAATAAACATAGGAAGAGGACAAAGAGGCATGGGAAGTTTGGGAAGCGTGGATGACTAAAGAATGACTAAAGAAGGTACTAAAACGTGAAAGAACTAGGAGGCAGGTCATGAGTACACATGGGCACCTTGGAGTCCTCTATTGACGGGAGATGTCATTCTGTAAATGTTTCTCTTATTGGGTAATGAATAAAGCACTGTTGGCCAATAGGAAAGCAAGATAGGCGGGACTAGGAGGAGAGAGGCAGTAGGAGGGAGGAGATTCAAGATGGTGGACTGACAGAGAGAATGCCGGCCCCTCTCTCCAGTAAGATGAGACCACGTGGAAATTTAGATTGATAGAAATGGGTTAATATTTAAGACAGAGCTAGCGGATAAGGAATGCTAGTAGCAGGCCAACAGAATTATATCTAATACAGCGTCTCTGTGTGTTATTTGGGGCTGGCGTGGTAGTGGGACCAGACCGGAGGGGGAAACGTACTCATAACACTCTATACTGTACTGGTTTTCCTAGATTGCTTTATAATAGTTGGCAAAACAATAGGAACTTATTTTCTCACACATTTGAGACCAGAATTTGGAAATCAAGGTACTGGCCAGGGATGGCTAATTTTGGCAACTCTCAAGAAGCTTTTCTGTCTCCTGTTGCTGACATTCCATGGCTTGGAGGTGTGTCACTGAAATCCCTGCTACCCTGATCCTGTCTTTTTTGTATCTTCGTATGGCTTTCTCATAAGATTTAGGACCAACACTGGCCCAGTATGGCTGCATTCTACAAAGCCATTTCCGCAAGGCTGCACTCTGACGTTCCAGAAGAACATAAACCATGGAGGAACAGTATTCACATCAGCACTGGAGAGGCTCTAACACGGACTCATGAACATTCTCAGTCTCTGTCTCTCTCAAGTGGCGCCCTGAAGGTGATATTTCCCGGGACCGGAGACTGGACATGGTGGTGAAGACTCCATTGAAAGACCTGGGAAGTCAAAAAAGTGGCCAATTTGTCTGCCAGCCATCAAGCTATGGATAAGCTCAGGACTTCCTTAGACAGAGATGAGAAATGTTTTGTGACATTAAAAAATATTAGTATCCAACCAGGCAGAGTGGCACACACTTTTAATCCCAGTCTTGGGAGGCAGAAGTAGGCAGATCTCTGGGAGTTAAAGGCCAGCCTGATCTATACAGTGAGTTCCAGGACAGCCTGAAATACATAGTGAGAACCTGTCTCATAGAAACAAAATAGGCTCCCACAATAAACAGAGAAACCATTGATGTAATTTACAACAAACTTTCCTATAAATAGTCTAGAAACTTTGTACCATTAACTATAGAAGGCTTACCTTAAATCATTAATCAACACTTCTTCATGCAAGGAAACAACATTTATGCTTCTTCCTGGAAGTTCAGGAATACTTCCCTCACATATAACTAATTTATATGTTTAACCAAGCAGTGCATAGCTGTACTCTTTTTAAACTATGAACTATGGCTTGTATAGTTAGGTTTATGTATCTATTGTGTGTAGATACCCGTGGCGTGTATGTGTGTGCTTGTGGTATCCCAAAGACAGAGAATTTACCAACTGAGGGTGACATCTCTGTAGTCCTACTTAGGTCTGTGATAAAATATCTTTTTCTTAAGAACCAAGACTATTTTGATGAGGGATATGGATGAGGAACTGAATCTACCAATAAATTCTTTTATATGATCGGGTGTCTTTAAGATCGCCTGGTGTAAGCTCTCGAGTCTACTGACATGACATGATTTTGGAAGACTTTCTACATTCACAACACAAACAATGTCTCTTCCCAGGATGGTGTGGCTGGTGTACCAATAGTATCCCACAGCTTCAGTGATGGTAATATGTGCGACCTTGAAGATACACCTTCAGATGACACGTAACAATGGCAGATTTCCCATAGACAGAGCACCACTACAGCTTCTCTGCACCGTGAGTTTGGTCATAGGATGTCACTTGTGAATTCTGCAGGAAGCCCTTTTCACCCTTGTTGTGGCCAAAAGACCTCTCCTTACTGTGAATTTTACAATGTCTGTAGAAAGAAGACTTATCACTGAAGGCCCGCCCACACTCAGCACACACATACGGCTTCTCGCCTGTGTGGATTCGGTGATGCTCTTTGAGATTGGCTTTGGAAGACATGGCTTTCCCACAGTCACTGCATATGTAAGGCTTCTCCCCGGTGTGGATCCTCCGGTGAGTGCTGAGCACTGACCTGTCATTGAAGGCCTTCCCGCAGTCAGGGCACACGTAGGGTTTCTCCCCAGTGTGGATTCGGTGATGCACCTTCAGGTGGGATGCTCTCCGGAACGACTTCCCGCAGTCAGAGCACTTGTAAGGCTTCTCGCCGGTGTGGGTTTGCTGGTGCATCTGCAGGTGCGAGTTTCTCCGGAACGACTTCCCACAGTCATCGCATTTGTAAGGCCTCTCGCCGGTGTGGATCCGATGGTGCACGTGCAGGTGGGATTTCACACTGTATGACTTCCCACAGTCGGGGCACTTGTAAGGCTTCTCCCCTGTGTGAACTCGGCAGTGCTTCTTCAGATCTGAAGCATAAAGGAACAGCTTCCCACAGTCGCTGCACGGGTAACACTTCTCCCCCGTGTGGATCCTCTGGTGTGTGGCGAGGACTGACTTCTGGCTGAAGGCCATGCCACAGTCAGAGCACACAAAGGATCGACCGTCGGTGTGAATTTGGTGGTGCACCTTCAGTTGGGATATTTTCCTGAACGATTCCCCACAGTCAAAGCATTTGTAGGGTCCTTCGCTGGTGTGGATTCGGTGGTGCGCAAGGAGGTTGGATTTAATACTGAAGGACTTCCCACAGTCGGGGCACTCATAGGGCTTCTCCCCTGTGTGGAAGCGACAGTGCTTTGTCAGATCCGATGCACAAACGAACATTTTCCCACAGTCGCTGCACGTGTAAGGCTTCTCCCCGGTGTGGATTCTCTGATGGATGGTGAGGACTGACTTCTGGCTGAAGGCCTTCCCGCAGTCAGAGCACGCATAGGGCTTCTCACCAGTGTGTGTTCGAAGGTGCACCTTCAGGTGGGATGTGTAGCTGAACGACTTCCCGCACACGTGGCATTCGTAACGCTTCTCCTTAGTGTGGATTTCACGGCGCACCTGCAGGCTGGACACACCCTTAAGCGATTTGGCACAGTCAGGGCACTCATAAGGTGTCTGGTCTCTATGAGTCTCCGGATGGGACGACAACTTAGACTTGTGGAGAAAGGTCTTCCCACATGTGTGGCAGATGAAAGATGTCTCCATATTGTTAGCTATTTGTTGCTGACAGAAAGCGGACTCGCCGGTGAAGACCTTCCCGCAGCCAGTATATTCAACTGCTTTGTCTTGGAAATTAATTTCATGCTCTGTAAGTGGTGGATTAGGAGAAAGAAGGTTTCCAAACTGACCTTCATTGTATGATTTTTCTCTTTGATGAGGAATTGTACACAGACCGTTAGAAGAGCCTTGGGTAAAAAACCGAGGGGATCCAATAATGTCACCAACCTGCTTTGTGGCATTGCTCTGATTGTCACTATATGCTTCAAGGTTAGGCTTCGAACTTTTTGCAAATGAGAAACCTCTTGGAGGTACATATTGTGTAGAAATGAGGTGGGCTCCCAAGAGAAGAGGATCTCCAGTTTCTTCATAGTCACAACCACTGTCTATGTTCAGTGTTTTCTGGTTTCGGAAAGCACCGGGACTTATGGGTGGGAGCTGGCTTTGCTGACCTGTCTTTGTAGTAGTGTTGCCATCCCGCCACAGTTTCTCTACAATGGAACAATGTGAACCAAGTCCTTCCCTGGGTGCATCATTCAGAAATGAAGCTTTCACAAACACCTGTTGATGTGGCGTATCAAGCCGCAGATCACCTGCAGAGAAGAGAAAGACATGAAGGAACGGGCACAATGACCAGGACGGGGGAGGAATCACACGGAACTGAATCTGAACATTGAGAAATCGGGGTCAGGTAGCAGTCATGCTCATCACGTGATGCTAACAGTAAGGAACACTATGATAGTCTTTACTACATACCAAACTTCATATACACAGCATCCACGTGTGCTAGGCAACTTTCTATGCAACTTTTCTATGCGTGAACTCAAAATAATCCCCCAAACAGCCACATCTACTCCTCTTGTTTTATATGTGAGAGATTGGGAGCTACAGTTAGTGGCCAAAATCACTTAGCTGATTTGTGGGGAAGATTTGGTTTGGGCAAAGGCAACCAGCTAAACAAATAGAAGACCTAGCTTATGTAGATATAGTAAATAGGAAGGGCTCAGACAAGGCTGTTATACTGCATTGTTGGTGGACAGCTAAGACCAGAAGAACAGACGGCCAAGAAGACTGCTCGCTCTGGAGAAATGCATATTCATGCCCTTTGTCCTTTTACTCATCTGGTTTTTGGTTAGGTTTCTTTTTCTTTACTGGGACAGTGAGGATTAAAGTAGAGCCCCACCCATGCTAAGCAAATATTGCTTGCACCCCTCGCAATAAACCTACACTCTCTAATTGTTACTCTGTGTTTAAAAGAATTACATAAATGTGTGTGCAGAGGAGGTGGGCTGGAGAGGTGGTTCAGTGGTTAGCAACACCTGTTGCTTTTGCTGATGACCCAGCACCCACATGACAACTAAATTGCAACTAAGTTCCAAGGAATCTGACACCCTCTTGTGGCTTCCACCGGCACTGCACAAGACGTGGCGCGTTGACACACAGGAAGACAGAACACCCACAGGCATGAAGTAAAAGTAAAATCTTAATACACAGTCACACCCACATTTGCTCTGCATGTTTTCACATGCCATGGCAGGTGTGTGGAATTCAAAGGACAATTTAGGGGAGTCAGCCTTGCCTTTTACCATGCAGGGTCCGTGAATCAAACTCACGAAACAACATACGGAAATATCCAAAAAGGGACAGGGCATCAAGATAAAAGAGGAAAAGAGAAATAAGGGAAGGAGGTCCATCCTGGCTCCCCGGCCAGCCGTGCTCACCCACTGCCAAGAGGTGGCTGTAGATCTCCAGCATCACGTCCTGGTACAGGCGTCTCTGGGCGGGGTCCAGGTGCTGCCACTCCTCCTGGCTGAAGTCCACAGTCACATCCTCAAAGGTCACCAACCTCTGCAACAACATACTCACTGTGAATTAACACTGACAAATAGGACGTGTGTTTTAGTGACCCCTTTCCCCCCAGGGGTGGGGGGGGGGAGCGCTCTAAGCTTTCCACAAAATACCTATTTTCCATTAAATTTTTGGGTATAAAGAAGAAATATAAAAAAACAACCGGCCACATATTAAATAGTGTCATCCCCTCCCCAGGAGGCCAGAAATGGATTCTTTTTTATTCTCTGCCAAAGATTAAACAGCGTAACAATTATTATTTTTTTTTCAGATTGTCAAGACATCTAATATTTAGAGAGAAGGACACATGGACAATACAACGGAGGATCTAGAGTTGAGAAGCCACAGCTGAAAGGGGGACATTTCTATCCCGAGCACTCCAGACTCTGTCTCTCCAGGGTCACCTCCCTGAGACCCACCACCATGGGTTCATCTCTCCATTTTTCCCCTTGCACTGATGCCGTTATCAGCCCCCTTAACCCTGGCAATCCCCAGGACCACAGTGGTCCAGTTACGGACCAGCTGCCCCAGGATGAAGCACCTGTCTTCCCATCGCATGGATCAAAGCGTTTCTCCAGTCCATGCTTCTGCTCTGCTTCACTTAACTGTCCTGCGCTGTAGCAAGGCAGCTGACTGGGAGCTCAGGCTGGACGGGCACACTAGCTCAGGACATCCAGCAGTCAGGTGGGATCTGGTCAGGAGGGGCTGACAGTCTTCTGGGACTGGATCCTATCCCTGACAGTCCTGGCAGCTTTGGCAAGCAGTTATTATGAAGGAAGCCAACTTCTGGAAGCCTCCAGGGCTCAAGCATCATTCATCTTCAACAGATACTGAATGAACAAAGAGCCACCAGCCTTGTTGTGAAGATGGAACTCGGGTTGAGGACCGTCTGAGGCACGGGCTGAGATGTCCTCCACACACTCTCTTGCAGTGGCAGAAACGGTGGCATCTATCATGGATAGCACTGGCTGTGCCTGGCAGAGGGTTCCTGGTTCAGAACCACAGCCTCGCCTTCGTGTGAGCTGCTCCCCCAGTCCCGCTCTCTGCAGTAACTCCTGGGCAACTGTGCTGAAGGCCTCAGGCACCAGGTAGCTCAGCTTGGCCGAGGTTTCCATGGAGAGCGGGTTTTTGCTCTCTGCAATGTCCTTCCCTTCCTGGAAGGCCACTCCCACTCCTTGCCGAGGTCTGTTTTGTTGCCCACCAGCATCGCCACCACCTCCCCTGGGTGGAACTCCTTCTCCAGGTCCTCCAGCCTGTGAAAGGAATCCTTCCGAGTGACGTCATATACCAGGAGTGCAGCACTGGCACCCCTAAAGTAGCGGTGGCAGACACTGTGGTGCTTCTCCTGGCCAGCGGTGTCCCCGATCTCAAGATTCAGAGATGAGGAGCCCGTATCCACCACCTTTGTGAAGAATGCACACCCCACAGCCTGCGAGACGGTGGCTCGCAACTGTCCATAACTCCAGGTCTAGGACCTGATGTCCTTTTCTAGCCTCTGTGGGCACTTACTGTATGTATATGGTACAGAGATATACAAGCAGGCAAAACATCCATATACAAAAAATAATATAATTAAAAAAAAAAGTAAGGTACTGAGCTTTGAGGAGCCAATGTGTAGCCATGAACCAGGAGAGAAAGTCAAAAGACCCAGGGACCTGTACACATGTGGGGTAAAGACAGTGCTATGTAGGTGTTACCCTGGCATTGAAGCTTCCCTCCTGGAGGAAGGGAGAGATCCAAAGGACCACTCCTTCATGTTACACAGATGCGTAAGCTGGACGCACAGCTGGGGGAAGGAGGTAACAGGTGTTGGGGTGCAGTTACCTAAGTGCCCCATGCCTCTGAAGGCTGCACTTCATACATGTGCCACAATTAGCAAACACACACACACACAGACACACACACACACACACACAACACACACACACACAGACACACACACACACAGACACACACACACACACACACACACACACACACACACAGACATACACACACACACACACACACACACACACAGACACACACACACACAGACACACACACACACAGACACACACACACACACACAGACACACACACACACAGACACACACACACACACACAGACACACACACACACACACAGACACACACACACACACACACACACACACACACACACACACACACACAGACACACACACACACACACACACACACACACACACACAGACACACACACACACACAGACACACACAGACACACACACACACACACACACACACACACACACACACACTGGTTTACCAAGCTAAGCTAGACTCGGATGCACCTACTCCTTTGTCCTGCCAATCCTCTGGGCTGAACAGAAACAGGACTCCGCAGGAAGTCCTAAACCTACGAAGCAGCACAGTGAACGTGTCAATGACAATGACAATGAAATGTGAGGTTTCAGCGCTCTGAGTTTCACTCTCAGCTGGAGAATCACGGCTGAACAATCTGCTGCTTCCAACTTCTGCAATCTGTGAAAAGTAGAGCCTGGGACATCTCTCCTCACCTCACACGATCCGTTCTGCTCCTCCGCTCCTAATCTCGGAGGCATCTGGCAGAAATTCATGTCCGTGGGCATGTCCTTTGTTGTTTCTACTCTTGATCTGTCTCTTGATTTTCTCAGGATCCTGAAGATACTTGAGCATGTGCAGGATGCACGTAGAGTTCAGTGCAGAGGTCAGCCCCACCTAGAGGTTTGCATAGACATCAGAAAACCCAGGAAAGTCAATGTCTGTATTATCACTCACGCAACACTAGCCCATGAAGAATTGAGGACCACACCCAAAGGTCATCATGCAGACACTGACGGCAAACAAAGCCCAGAAATGCCCAGCTCTTCCTCCCACCTCTGAACTGTAACGACAGGGAGGTATGAAGTAAGGTGATGTAAAGCAAGGAGGGGGCGTTGGTCACTGGTATTGGCAGTCCAATGCAGGATGAGGCTCATCAACCTGGCAGGTCGTAAGTATGCCTGAAAATCAGCTAGTTATCAGCTTATTTTCCGGACAATCTTTCAGCTGTATGCCGGAGGCATTACTATACTTGGTGTTTGAAAAGGAGGCAAATGAGGCTGTGTTATATTCCTTAATATGACCCAAGGTCACCAAATAGAAGAGAAGGACACTGGTATCCATCTGACTTACACAAAATGATATAATGCCCCAGCCCACGCTTTTCTTGTTTCTAGACACTATTCACACTTACTGGTGCACCCCGCAGCCTAGTCTCTTCTGACTCCCTGCAGTTTACAACCACAATTCCTTCCTATATCCAAAGAGTATACAGGCATATTCAAGGCCCAGGACCTCTACTTTGAAAGCCTACCCTTTCCTTTTAATTTTGCCCCATTCTATTTTATTTGAGCCAGCGTGTTACTGTGTAGCATAGGCTGATGGAGAACTCATAATATCCAGGGTGGCCTTGAGGTCAGCGACTCTGCTCCATCAGCCTATCACTCACAGGGATTACAGGTACCCACACCCCCTCTGGCTGATTACGCTTGTCTTCCCTAATGCAGCTACTCAGATCAATGCCTTTCAGTGACCCTTGAAGACTGGACACAGGACTGCTTCCCAGACACTGACATGCCCAGGACGCTGAAAATACGGCTACCTTGATAGCCAATAATTCCCCCCCCAGAGTGTTATCTCTGTTTCCACATAACCCCAAATAACTCACAATACAGGCGTGCAAATAATAGACCCCGGCATGGAAGCAACATTACTGTTGTTCTCTCTCTCTCTCTCTCTCTCTCTCTCTCAGCTCGTAGCGATCCTCCAGACAACCTGCTTGGCTCCTTTAATACGTGACTCTTGGTTTTTAAACCTAGACTTCCAATCGGTACACCGGAGATTGACTTGGGGTCAGTATGACATTTTAACTTTTCTCCTGCATAATCTAACTCATTTATGGAATCTCATCCTCTGCTTTTTGTTTTTTCCTTCTTTATTTATTTATTTATTTTTAAAGAGGCGGGATGCCTTAGTTAGGGTTTCTATTGCGGTGAAGAGACACCATGGCCACGGCCGCTCTTATAAAGGAGAGTATTTAACGGGGTGGCGGCTTACGGCTCAGAGGTTCAGTCTCTATCATAATGTGGGGAGCATGGCGGCCTGCAGGCAGACATGGCGCTGGCTACATCTTGATCAGACGGCAACAGGAAGTGGTCTCAGTGTCACCCCCGAGGGAAGCTTGAGCAAAAAGACACCTCAAAGCCCATCCTCACAGAGACACACTTCCTCTAACAAGACCACATCTACTCCAACAAAGCCACACCTCTTAATAATGCCACTCCTTTTGGGGCCATTTTCTTTTAAGCCACCGCATGGGACACTGGGGGGTTAGAGGAAAAAAAATGATTTATTTTCACCATTTACAAAATTTTAAATTTTATGTGTACGCTGCCTGTCTGTGTCTCTGTGCATCAGAAGCAAGCAATGCCCCGGAGGCCAGGAGGAGGCAGCAGGGCCTGGCACTGTTCCAAGTGGTTCAGCGCCTCCGTGTGAGTGTGGGTGCTGGGATTGCGACACTGTGGAGCCTCTCTCCAGCTCCCCGCTCTGCTTTTCATCCTCAGTGGTGTCTTCAACAGGCATGCTAGAAGAGGCGGGCCCTGGCCTGTTTGGATGCAGAAACCCAGGCTTCTGCCCCAAACGTCTTTGCAGCACGGATCTGCTTAACTGCCAATCACCTGTCTATCCTATCTGCAGGTCCCAAGCACAGGCCAAACCTCCCACCTGACCTCACATCCGCGAAGGATACCAACAGCTATGTCAATTGGCAGTAGGAATTGAATTACTATTAGTTTTTTAGAGAAATCCTTTTTCTGTTTTCAGCTCCACCTCCACACAGGAAGCATAATACGAGGAACGGAAATGATCAGAACACCTGGTCTCCGGGGCCAGCACCAAGGCTTACGTCCCAGCTCAGGTGACTGAGCCCACATTAGATATGCCTCTCCGTCTCTGCTGGCTTTCATGCAGTTCCGTGTATTGGTAATACCGCTTAGGCTGCCATAGATGGAGGGCACTGTCCCCAGTTTGGGCCACAACGTAAATAAATTCATTTTCCCGCTTTTACTTACTCTTCGGAGTTTCCCTCCAGTGTTGCACCAGGAGCCAGGGATCCGGGTACCAGCTACTCAAGCACTATGGGACCAGAGAGCAGCACGGTCGCCTTCACAAGCCCCCGCCACCGGCCCCGGCTCCGTCGCTGCCCGAGCGGCCCTCTCGCCTGACTCCTACGGCAATCGCGGCGTCAAGGTCCCCGTCCTGACGGCCCCGGCTCCCGCCCGGGACCGGCTCCCGCAGCGCCCACTCCGCGTCCTGCCCCGAACGCCCTGCCATGACAATTTTCACAGAGGACGGCGTGAGATCGCGCAGTGACAAAACACAGGAGGCGCGGAGAACCCGCAAGCACGGAATGCAGACGGATCGGACGACCCCCGCCCCATCCACGGCATCCCCCTGCAGCAGCCCCGGCGGGCGCTCAGCACGAGCCAGCGCGCAGCACAGCGCCCGCCCCGCGCCTCCACTCACCTCTGCCTGCACCGCCGAGCGCTCTGCGCACGCCCGCCCCGCCCCGCCGGGATGCCACTTCCCCCCCGCGGACGCCCACAATACCAAAAGTTCGGACTCCAAACACCCACGCTGTCCTGGCAACGAAAGCCGAGGCGATGCGACCACTCTAGACCATTTCCGATTTGAATAATGGTTCCTTCGGTCCATTACCACATCCCCCGCGTGGGTCACGCGCATGCGCACCACCATCGGCGGAGGTAACCCTTGCCCGTACTTACTATGGCTCATCTGGTGGTTTCTGTTCTTTCAGAGAGTGTCATGGCCGCAGCACGCACACTCCGATGACGGGGACGCCACCATCAAAGTGCAGTTCTGTGCAGCCAGGCAAGGTCTGTGGGGTGTGATTCAGCGAGAACCCAAGGCTGTCTTTCACTGTCAGGGGATTTAGTTACCACTTGTTACATTGTTAACCGTATCTATTTCTAAGAGACTGTGACACTACAGGTTCCTAAAAGTTCCTTTTCTCTGTATTTGATTTATGTATTTTTGCCTGCATGTTGAGTTCTCAGCACCCAGGACAGCTGCAAGTTCCCCTTTTCCCACTGAGTGCTCTCTCTCTCTCTCTCCTCTCTTTTTCTCTTTATTTTCACCAGAACTTAAAAGGGTTCTTATTTTTGAGACGGTCTCATTATGTTGGCCTGACTGACTTGGAATGGGCCATGTAGATCGTTCTGGCCTTGAACTCTCGGACATTCCATACCTCTGTTTCCTGAGTGGGATTAAAGGTGTGTACCATCCCTGACTCTTCAAAGATTGAAAACCATGTGGGGTTATTAGGAACAGGAAGCGAAGCCATATGGAACATTAAAGGTGAGAATCTGAGAGGAACCATCATGTACTTCATACTGGGGAGTATTTTATATTGGGGGCATCTCATGGTTCCCAGAGGATGGAAACCTGCTCTTATTTAGAAGTAAACTTTTTAAAGCTGCATAATAGAAACAATATAGAACTAGGTGGACAGTGGAAATAATGGTAAATGGAGAGAGACCAGTCAAATGGTGAACACACCTAGCACTGTGATGAAAAATCAGTAGACCTAATGTAGAGTTATGAGAACAAAGTCAAAGATTGTGTAATTTATCTCAAGGATAAGCGTTCTGGCTCTGGGTGGTCTAGAACAGTGGTTATCAACCTGTGGGTCACGACCCCTTTGGTGAATCTGTATTTCTGAAAAAAACTTACATTACAACTCATAACAGTAGCAAAACTACAGTTATGAAGTAGCAACAAAAAAAATTTTATTGTGGGGGCCACCAAAACATGAGGAATTAATTGTGTTACATGAGGAACCATACTGAAGGGTCACAGCATTGGGACAGTTGAGAACCACTGGTCTAGAATTATGTAGGCCAGGCTGGCCTTGAACTTACTCTGATCTTGTCTTTGCCATTCAAGTGCTAGGATTACACCAACATGCCATCATGCCTTGTTCACAGATGACCTAGATCTTCCCATTGAAAACAGACTATTAGGAGTGATGATTTAGAGAACACAGTTTCATTATCAAAGATACAGCTCCAGGAGTCCCCAAAGAGTAGGCTCGGCCATCCATCACACAGGGCAAAACTCTAGTAAACTACATGAAAGTTAGTATTCTGCAAATGTCAGTGTCTTCTCTCCATGCAGCTGCGTCTTCTACGTACATCATTATTGTCAACTATTTCCATTTATTTCGTCTCAGGCACAATCTTGTTCTTCCAGAATGTTTCCTTCCAGAATTGACTTTTTTAGTCCATAAACCTTGCACTCTGCCCGTCGATCTTGCAGCTGAACCACATCTGGCACACTTGCCCATCTGGCACAGTAGATGAAGCACTTGCCCCATGAGGTGAGGAGCCACTAGAGAATCTCAGGAGCTGAAGCCGCACGTACATAAAGTCAATAGTATCTGTATATGAGGGAGAACGTGTCATTGTCTTCCTGAATTCCCTTACTATTTTCCAACTCATTTTCCTGTAAACTTCATCTTCATGATCCATAAGATTCCATCGTATTTGTACTAGTTTCATTATACATGCATCTATATTGATGGACATCTAGACTGATTCCATTTCTTCGCTATTGTGAAAAGATTTGCTATTGTGTAAACATGGATGTGTCAGTATCTCTGTGGTATGGTACAGATTCCCAGGGTCTATTATATCCACAAGTGGTGAGCTGCATCATGGGGTAGTTCCAGTTTTAGTAACGTTGGAAACCACCACTAAAGCTGCATAGTGAGAGCCTGTCTCAAAAGTCAAATCAAACAAACCAAACACAGCAAAACCCCAGCCGGATTTCTTTAGGCTTGCAACAGTCTACAATCCTTCCAACAGTCAATACAGGCTCCCTTTTCTTCACATCCACAGCAGATTTGTTAACTGATAATAGCTGTTCCAACCAGGGTAAGATGTTAGCTAAGGAGGTTAACCACTTTAAAAGGATTCGACTGTGTGTCTTCTTTGGAGAATTCTCTGTTCAGTTCCTTATCCCATATTATCTTGTTTAGTCTAGGTGGGTCTTCTTTTTGTCTGTTCTGTTTTTAAACACTAAGCCGCGATTCATAGGGGACGGGCTACAGCAGCTCAGGCTCTTTCCTGTTCTCACAAAGTGTATTCCTTTGGGTGGAACTGGCTGTTGCCTGAGTTGAACCCATTACCCTTCTCTTTAAATCCCCCTTTTCTGATTATTTCCATTCACCCTTTCCAGGAAGCCATTTCAACTTTTTATTATTGAGACGGGGTCTTTCTTTATTGCCCTGGTTGTTCTGGAACTCGTTATGGAGACCATACTGGTCTTGAACTCAGAGTTCTGCCTGCCTCTGCCTCATGAGTGCTGAGATTCAGACATGTGCCACTACAGCTGGCCCTGGATTATGGTATTTCAACCATGCTGCCAGTGAAGGTATATATTTTAGAGTAGAAAAACAATACATACACAGATGTGGTTTGGTTTTATAAAACAAAGGAAAGAAATTCTACACAGGGAAATGAGTATGTGGATAGGGATGTATGTGTCACACATTGGCAAATGTAGTCTGTGAAGAGCCAGATAGTAAATATTTGTAGCTTAGAGACCATATGGTTTCTCCCACAACTACTCCAGTTGTACTAGTGGAACAACAGAGCATCCCCAGAATATATACAAATGAATATGGCTATGCTGCATAAAACTTTATTTAAAAATTCAAGCAGGCATGGTGGTGCATGCCTTTAGTCCCAGCACCTGGGAGACAAAGACAGGTGAGTCTCTGTGTTTTCAAGAGCAGCCTGGTGAGCTCCAGGCCTGCCAACGTTATATAGTGAGACAATGTCTCAAAAAATTTTCATAGGTGGGTATGAGCTAGCTCAGCGGTTAATGGCACATGTTGCCACACCTGATGACCTGCCTGGGTTCAGTTCCTGAGACATGCCATGTTGGTAATAAAGAACCAATTTCCACAAAATGTTCTCTGACTTTCACACATGTGCCTTGGCACTCATGCACACACACTCACACACACACACACACACACACACACACACACACACACACACACCACCATCACCACCATTTACTGTTTTCTTGTGTGCATTAGAAGCCTGCATAAAACTACGAAGAAGTCTTCAATGATCCTATGATGAATGGTTAACCCTGTCTATGTAGCTCACTATAGATGGGACATATGGAAAAAAGGTAAGCTGAGCTAATCATGAAAGAGAAATTTACAATATAAGAGCAGTGGATGCTATAGAATTCCACTAATGGATTTATCACAAAAGTTACTTTCATATGATGAAAATATTAATAATTATTGATAGTGAAGTCTCAAGATGGTGTGAATAAGGGACAAAACTGTCAATACATATTAAATTCTTGAGAAAAGAAATGCCTGTTAGGCAATGAAATCTGTGCCAAACCCCCACTAGGCTGAGGCAATACATATGTAAACACTGATGTCATAAACAAATAAATTTCAATCATACATACACTTGACATACTTTTGACAGATAACGCCATCTTGTCATTTTCTTTCTTGCATATAGAAATGCTATTATCCCACAATAAACAGGAATATTGTTGATGATACAAAATCCCCCAATTTTTTCTATAGTCTGGTAAAAACATGTCTTTTGCAATTTTCTATAGAGAAACTTTTCTCAGTCCATTGCTTTAGGGTTTCCTCCTAGGATGATATCCATAATCACACTACAAATGTTTCTCATGAATAATGTGTATAAATAAGCAGTGTATATCTAGATATTTTAATGTAAGAAGCTATAATATAATAAGTCCTTTTAAGACATTTTCTTCAAGTAATTTAAGGGTTATACGTCGGCTGGAAATGATTTCTTGGAAAGGCATTTCACACAAGCACTAAGACTGTAAGAACTGTCTGGAATGAGTTGCTGGGTATTTATTGTAGTGTGACATGCTGCTGGAGGCCTTTCTATGTTCAGAACACAACAGGGTCTTTCCCCAGTGTGAATCCAGTTGGGACACACTGCTGGATGACTTCTCATCCTCTCTGTATTTCTATGTGGATATGACGATGGGCCTTCAGTGGGATGTATGATGAAACAATTTCCCATGGCGTTCTTACGGCTTCTTGCAAGTGTGAGTCCGCTGATGGCATTTCAACACGGACTTCTGGAGGAACGCCTTCCCACATTCTTGACAGATGAAAGATCTCCCCCTGGTGTGAATCATCTGATGTCTAGGCAAAGATGACTTATTGTAGAAGCCCTTCCCACATTCCGTGCACACATAAGGTTTCTCGCCTGTGTGAATTTGCTGATGTGATGTCAATGCTGACTTCTGGGTGAAGGTTTTCCCACATTTTTGACAGATAAAAGGTCTCTCCTTAGTGTGAGTTATCTGGTGTCTATGCAAAGATGACCTGCCAAAGAAACCCTTCCCACATTCCGTGCACACGTAGGGTTTCTCGCCTGTGTGAATCCTCTGATGATCTCGGAGTTGGCCCTTTGAAGCCAAGGATTTCCCACAGTCACTGCATGTGTAAGGCTTCTCCCCGGTGTGGATTCTCTGATGCGTTCGAAGTACCGACTTCTGACTGAAGGCCTTCCCACACTCACTACACACATGGTGCTTCTCTCCGGTGTGGATTTTTGTGTGGAGATTGAGGGATGATCTTCGGCTGAAGGCCTTCCCACATTCGGAACATGCATAAGGTGTCTCGCCAGTATGAATTCGGAGATGCTCCTTCAGTTGGGAGGAGTTGCTGAATGACTTTCCACAATAGTTGCATTTGTAAGGCCTCTCCCCTGTGTGAATCCGATGATGTACGGTCAGTTGGGATGTGTGACTGAAGGGTTTCCCACAGTAACGGCATTTATACGGCTTCTCTCCTGTGTGAGTTTGCTGGTGAGATGTCAGCTGGGACCGCTGAAAGAAGGCCTTCCCACATTTGTGACAGACAAAAGGTTTCTCCCTAGTGTGAGTTATCTGGTGCCTCAGGAACCCTGACCTACCATGAAAACCTTTTCCGCATCCGGTGCACACATAGGGTCTCTCTCCTGTGTGAATGCGCTCATGCTCTTCGAGTTGATACTTAGAAGCCAAGGCTTTCCCACAGATGCCACACTTGTGAGGCTTGTCCAATTTATGAATCTGACGGTGCACGTTCAGCGTGAATGAGTAGGTAAACGATTTCCCGCAGTCCCAGCACTTGTAAGGCTTCTCCCCTGTGTGAACTCGATGGTGCATCTTCAGTTGGGACGCGTAAGAAAATGACTTCCCGCATCCATTGCATTTGTGGGGATTCTTTCCCAGGTGAAGTCTCTGGTGCGTGCTGAGTTCTGACTTGTGGCTGAAAGCTTTCCCACACTCGCTGCATACATGGTGGGTTGGTCTAATATGTATCTGCTGGTGGACAGTGAGGCTTGACTTCCGTTTGAAAGCTTTCACACAGTCACCACATTCATAAGGCTTCTCCTTCCTATGAATCTGGTAGTGCGCTTTCAGTCTGGACGTGCAGCTAAACAGTTTCGCACAAACTGTGCACTCGTAAGGCTTCTCCCCAGTGTGAATCGTCTCGTGAGTGCTGAGGATTGACTTCTGCTTGAAGGCCTTCCCACACACAGGACACACGTAAGGCCTCTCTCCGGTATGTATTCGATAATGTACCTTCAGTTGGGATGTGTTATTGAAGGATTTCCCACAGTCACGGCATTCATAAGGTTTCTCTCCAGTGTGAATTCGATGATGGACCTGCAGGTTGGATGTACGACTAAATGATTTTCCACAGTCGGGACACTCGTATGGTTTCTCTGTGTGGGTCACTTGATGGGAGGTGAACTCAGACTTCTGTAGGAAGGTTTTCCCGCACTTGTGGCAGACAAAAGGCCCTTCTCCAGCGTGAGTTGCCTGATGTTCACGGAAAGCAGATATATCATAGAAGATCTTTCCACACACGCTGCATCCATCTGGTTTCTCCTGAGAATGAACCTCTTGCCGTGTAAGTTGTTGTTTATGGATGAGAACTTTTCGGCACTGGTTACCTTCGCATGACTTCTGTCCTTCGTCAGGAAGTGTACAGCTAACATGAGAAGAGCCTTGCATGAGGACCTGACCACATGTAACACGATTTAGCTGCTTGGTGATATTGCTTTGATCTTCACCATTCGCTTCAAGGTTATGCTCCAAGCTCTTTGTAAGTAACTTTGGAGCTCCCGTTTGTGTAGAGCTAAGGTTGGACACCCAAGGAATGCTTTCCCCAGGCTCTTTACATTCACAATCTCGGCCTGTGCTCTGGGTTTTCTTGTTGAGGAAAGCACCCGGGCTCCAGGGCGGGATCTGGGTTTGCTCTTCTCTTTTTGTGAGCCCAGGATCTTGCCACAGCTCTTGTAAAACAGAGCACCACAAACCATGTCTAGTGATTTCACTCGCCTTACTAGTTTGACACGCTGCATTTTCAGAACCTTTCTGTCGAGGGGTGTAAAACTCTGATTCCACCTCTGGGAGAAGAGATGAAAGAACATGCATAATGAACAGAGTGAATAAGCAATGAGAACAGAATATTTGCTAAGTACTTATGACAAATGAGTAGAACATTCCTACATTCCCTATGGCATGCCAAACATTAGGTATAGAACACTTGTCACACAGGGGACATTCCTTATGATGGAAATAGACTCCTTTAATACCCCCAAACCATCCTATAAAGCAATTATAACTACTCTTCCCATTTTACAGATGAAGAAATACTAATGTGAATACTTAGGTCAGCGGTAAAGACGGCTTCAGTAGTTTGTGGGAAAGGTTGAATAAAAACGACACGTTTGATTTATACAGGAGACTGGGACACCCAGACTGTGTAGGGAAAGGTGTAGGGAGGAAGCTGATACGGCTGTTATAAGGTTGCCTCAGTGGACAGCAAAATGTTGAGAAAGAAAGGAGACTTCATTAGTTCTAGAGAAAAGCCCTTTGCCCGTATTGATGTAGTTATATGTTCATCCAGTCATGTCCCCAGCCCTCCTCACTTTTCCAGTCTCATGCTGTAATACAAGAGTGGTTACAATCGCTTGCTCCTTTTTCAAAAGAATAGGGTTTAGTTCCTAGTACCTACACCAGGCAGCTCACAAACTCCTGTTAACTTCAGCCGGGGGATCCAACATCCTTTCTGGACTCTGTGCAAAACCCTATACATTCGGCATACACTCACACACACACACACACACACACACACACACACACACACACACACAGGGACAGAAAAATCAATCTAAGTGAGAAAATCCAACCACCCTGATCAAAGACATCTAAGGGATATCTACAGAATTTTCATTTCAACAGAAACGGAATGCATTCTTCTCAGCGGCCCATGGTAGTTTCTCAAAGAACAGACCTTATGCCAGGTTACAAAGCAAATCTTAAACAACTCCTGATATCTTAAAAGACCATAATGCAATAAAACTGTAAGAGAGACTGCACAGATACATGGACATAGAATGGTACATTTTGAATTAACAGGGAGTCATAAAGAGATTAAACATTTCTGTAATGAAGATGAATGCTAACTTACCATGCTCTTTGGATACAGCTAGTGAGAAAGTTGCTATCTGAGATATTTACATTAGAGAAATAAGACAGAGTTTTCCACCTAGTGATACAACTAATGGTCTTAGAAAATGAAGAAAAAGGCAAAATCCAAAGTAGTAGATGGAAAGAAGAAATAAAGATCAAGGCAGCAATTAATGAAATGGAAATTAACAGAACGATACACAGAAGGAAACAAATTGATAAATGAGGTTGGGTTCAAAGGGTGGCTCAGCTGTTACGAGCACTGTCTTCTCTTCCAGAGAACTCAGGTTCAGTTCCTAGCACCTACAGGACAACCCACAACTGTCTGCAACACTGGTCCTAGTGCATCAGATGCCATCTTATAGCCTCTGGGGACATTACACACAGATAGTTCATATACGTACGTGTGGGCAAAACCTATACACACGTAAAAAAGTGAGACTGAAAACTTGCTAGCTAAAGTGACAGAGAGAAGGCTCAAATTAATAAAATTAGAAACAAACAAGAGGCTATTACAACGGATTCCAAAGAAATATAACACATTACTGGGGAGTAAGTACTTGGAAATCTTACATGTAAAAAACTGGAAATTTTAGAATAAATGGTTAAAATTTTAGTCAATATGACCTATGAAAATTAAAATCACGCCAGGTATAGTGGTGAATGCCTTTAATCCCAGCACTTGGGTGGCAGAGGCAGATGGATCTCTACTTCAAGGCTAGCTGGTCTACATAGTAAATTCCCGGCCAGCCAGAGCTATATATCGTGAGACCCTGTCTTGGGGAAAAACAAACAAACAAACAAACAAACAAACCCCAAACCAAGAAAATTAAACCAAGAAGATAAAAATAGATTCATAAAAAGCCGTAGCAAATCATCTCCCTTCAGGGAAAGCCCAAGACCAGATTCGTTGGGGAATCCTTCCAGATCTTTAAAAGAACCCAACATCAATACGCCTTAAACTCTTTCATACGATAGAAAGGGAACACCAAAAGACGAACTGTATGAAGCCAGTATTACCCTAATACCAAGACTGGATAAGAACACAACAGGAAATAAAAGGTGTGTGTGTGTGGGGGAGGGTGACATAAAACATCTTAAGAAAAAAATTTCAAAATATAAAAACATATTTAAGAACACATTAAATATCTTTAACAAATTCTGTAGGGACAACTGAATATTCTGTAAAAAAAAAAAAGAAACTAGATCTCCTTCCTTCCTCCCCCCTCCCTCTCCCCCCTCTCCCCTCCCCCTCCCTCTCTCCCTCCCTCTCTCCCTCCCTCCCTCCCTCCCTTCTTCCTTCTCTCCCTCCCTCCCTCCCTCCCTCCCTCCCTTCCTCCCTCCCTCCCTCTCTCTTTCCCACCCTCTCTCAAGTATCCTGGCAGTCAGGATACCACACAACAAACCTCACACAAGAGATTTATTGGGACACAAAAGGGTGACTGCCTCTGTTTGGGAGGGAAGAAGCCTCTTTTCTTTTTTTCTTAAAAAGAAAAAAAAAGATTGATTTTACTTTGTATGTATGAGTGTTTTGCCTGTAGTGCCTGAGAGGGCCAGAAGAGGAAGCGAGGTCCCCAGAACTGGAGTTAGAGTTAGTTGTGAGCTGCCGTATGGGCACTGGGAACTGAACTTGGGTCCCCCGGTGGAGCAATGGCAAACAGACTGAAGTTCCAGGTGTGCTGTACGGGAATTTGAAACTGCTAAAGGAAGACAGATGCAAAACTCTTAAAGATATAAGCATGGGTTACGACTTCTAGGACAAAACTGCACGACAATCCCGTGAATGGATAGGTGTGATTATATAAAATTAAAAACCTGTACAGCAAAAGAAACAATCACCAGAATGAAGAGACAGCCTATGTAATGGGAAAAATTTTTTTCTAACTATAGATTAATATATGTATAAAAAACTATAAAAGAATAAAACATAAGAATACCATTTTTTTAAATCAAGAAATAGCTAGCATATTTAATGAATACTTCTCAAAGCCATCTATATGGAGAGATACCTTGTCCAGCCTAGGCACAGGGGTGTGGGGGTGGAGAGGTGCCTTGGTCCTGTTTCAACTAGATGATGGGACAGACTTAGTAGATTTCCTAGGGGAGGCCTTACCCTCTCCATGCAGCAGACAGGAGGAGGGGGGAGGGGAGGGAATGTGAGGAGAGGAGGGAGGGGGACTGGGATTGGAATGTAAAAATTAAATTGATAATAAAAGTGTAGGGGGAAGAAGGCATACGAATGGCCAATAAGCATTTGAAAAAGGATTCAATATTTTTAGTGATCAGGGAAATGCAAATCAAAACTTCTTTCATATTCTAGCTCACCCCAGTCAGAATGATTACCGCCAAAGGAGCAAATAACAAATAAATCCTTGTCCGCGCAGCAGGGGATGTAAAGAAGTCACTAAAGAAGCCGGTGAAAGGTGCTCAAAGAACTAAAAACAGAACCATCACATGACCCAGCCATACCAGCCCTGCCTATGTGAAGAGTTCTAGATGAATGCTTGCACAGCTATATTTATTGCTGCACTAAGAAATGGAACCAGTATTAAGTAAATGTAGAACATACACACGCTTTTAGTTAGCCATAAAAAAAAATAAAAACTGCAACAAAATGAATGGGACCCGAGTTCACTCTGTTAGATGAATTAAGTGAGACTCAGACAAATTCCACATTTCTCTTGCGTGTAGACTCCAGGCTTCAGTTTCTGTATGTGTATCTATAGGTATGTCTGCACGTGTGTGTGAACTGTGAGAGTACAAAGAGGACCTTGAAAGGGGAAGGGGGTCTTAAGGGAAGAAAGAAAAGTAAAGAGTAGCTGAACACATGTAGCATGCAGGCAGAAAGTTTGTGGTAGGAGGGGACCGGAAGAGGCCAGTGGGGAAAAGACCAGGAGAGGAAAAACATAATGACAGGTATAATAAGAACATGACAATGAAACTAGTTTAAAAAATATTCAATGTAAACTACCACCACCTAGGCGAAAAGCTTTGTACCTCACTAATGTATCCTATCAGTGCTGGCACGTCTGTCTGTCTGTCTGCCTGTACTTCTATCACACTGGGGAATGAACCCGAGGCTCTGTGCATGCTAGGCTGGAACTCTACCACCGAGATATACATTCCAGCCCTAACCATGGTTAACATAAAAAAGGTCGGTTTCCTTTATCAACTAATACATTTATCAACTAATACATTCACCCACCAATGAGTTTACCCACCAACGCATGCGTCTATGCTATCAGCCACCACCCACCAATGCATGCATCTATGCTATGAACACCACCTGCCAATGTGTGCATCTGTGCTATCAACCACCACCCACCAATGCATGCATCTATGCTATCAGCCACCACCCGCCAATGCATGCATCTATGCTATCAGCCACCATGCCAATGCATGCATCTATGCTATCAGCCACCATGCCAATGCATGCATCTATGCTATCAACCACCACCTGCCAATGCATGCATCTATGCTATCAACACCACTAAGTCTCCCTCATAAGCTTTTTGTTGTGTTTGTAGACAAGGTGTGCAAATATGAATCTATGTGTAGACTTTCTGGAGAATATGGCTGAGTTAGTCAATTTAGGTAACCTCCATGCTAAGGTGCTGTTCGCCTCTACGAGCCTTATCCTCACTCCTAGTCCATATTTACAAATTTACAACGCAAAACATTACTTGTAGAGAGTTGGGGTAGGAGGCAAGCTTGGTACCCACTGCAGTGGTTCATATTCACGATGTACTGCCCTGTAAGTTGTGACAGTGTAAGAGTGTAAGAGTGACAGTAGGAAGCAAACTGGGTACCCATCACTAGGAGAATGGAGATAATGGCCCTCTAATGACATGGACCTCCATTGAGGTCATTTTCACTAACCTTGACACCAACACGGCTGATGTGGGAACGTAGCCTCTAACATCCTTGTCTCCTTTCTTTTCTTTATCCCGAAGAAGGCCCCAAAGCTGAGAATGGGGTACCCTGCAAATTGCAAGAACATTTGCTCAATCTGTAGCTTTTAGGCTTTAGAGGTCACCCAATGGTCTTTGCCACTGGCTGATTGGAAAAATCAACATTTTATAGTGGCACAGAATAATTAACTTAGCATGTCAAAACATAGTGAATTATCAGGACAACCCATGGGGAAAAGCCACGACACACGTTTGATAACCCATCATGTTGCACAAAAAGAAGTGGGAAATGTTTTCCACGGAGCCCATCCTGGCTCCCCAGGCCAGCTGTGCTCACCCACTGCCAAGAGGTGGCTGTAGATCTCCAGCATCACGTCCTGGTACAGGCGTCTCTGGGCGGAGTCCAGGCGCCTCCACTCCTCCTGGCTGAAGTCCACAGTCACATCCTCAAAGGACACCAATCCCTGTAACGACAAAGGGTGGTTAGTTAGTCATCCCATGGCACATAGCAGTGTGGTCCAGTGACCCTTTTCATTAGGCTTTCCAGAAAATGTCTACTTCATATTATGTGCATAATATATATGATATAAATATTTCCGAGCTCAAGAAAGCTCATAAAAATGTCCTTCTATCTCTTGTACACTCAGATTTCTCTTCCCCAAAGCAGCCAGAAGCGGGTTGTCATTTATGCTTGAAAAAGGAATAAGCAGCCTGACACCCGGAGCCAACAGCAGCCTAGGCGCCAGGGAAAGCAGCTCGTGGACTATCGTGAAAGGCTGAGAACCACAGAAGAGTTTGCACAGGTCAGCTCGGCTGCTCCATTCTGGCTTTGAGAATGCGCATGAATTCAGAAACTCACATGTCAGAACATCGCCGGTATTGTTAGATGTAAATGGTTCACCCATGAACCACAAGACAACTCACTGAAAGGTATATCACAAGTAAAACATGTTTGAAATTCCCTTTCAGGACAACAGTGAGAGCTGGGTGTGGTGCACTCCTTTAATCCCAGTACTCTGAAGACAGGCAGGTGGATCTATACTGGGTTGAGGCTAGTCTGATCTACACAGTGAGTTCCAGCCAGAGTAGACTATATAATATAACCCTGTCTCAAACAAACAAACAAAAAACCCAAGCAAACAAAACAATAACAATTATTGGACAGGTTAGGAAGTAAAACTAAGATGTTCTGACAGAAATCACCCAAAGCTTTAAAACAGAATCGGGGCGGAAGAGGCAGCTCAGCAGGTAAAATGCTTGCTGCCCTGCCTGGTGATGACTTCACTCCCCAGGATACAGGTAGGGAGAGGAGGAGAGACTCCTCCACGATGTCCTCCGGCTCCCACACAATGCCTGGGCATGCACTACACCCCCAGAACCCCATCTGAACGATAGGATTTTCAGAAGGGGGAGAGAACAAGTTGCTGTCCAGAAGGGTAAGGAAATGAATCCCAACCTACAAATTGCATCCACCCAAAGGTAGATGTAGCTAAAGAAATATCCTTTCTGAGGCATCTCTCAACTATGTGCATATACTCTGATTAATCATTTCATGTATAAGTAATGAAATATATGCTGTATTGTCAGAATCCGATCCGGTAATGTGAGGCTAATTCCCAGTCCTTGTGGGAAAACCCCAAGAAGACGAGAGTCTTGTGACCTCAGTTTCTTTAAAAACACGGACTTGTTCTTGGCAAGTGTTTTCATGCTCCGTCTAGGTATAGCGGATAGGAGGGAGTTTGCCTCGAATTGCTCATTACGACTCCCTATTGTTATCTGTTTACATGCCTCTATGGGAAGAAATGTTTTTGCTGTGTGTGACTTCCTTGCCCTCGTATTTAGAACCCTGACTCACGTGACTCCTCTTAACCCTCAGAGTATGAATTGTCTGATGCTCTGAATAAAGTTTTAGTCTGCCTCGTTTATAGAACAATAAACAGTCATATTTTGACTTTTGGCAAGGCACCATCAAACACTCATTATCACCAAGACTAACCCTGTCATGCATCCATATCAAATGAACTCCTTCAAGATGACAGTGGCTATGGAATGGGACAAGATACACAGCGCTGAGGACTCTGGGAGGGGCAGTGGCCCCGTGGTTTTGTCCCAGCTGGAGGAGCAAGTCTGCCTCTGGACTGGGGGCCCAGGACCTGCTACCTCAGGTGTGTCCCCGGTTTTACAGACCTGCACCCCAGGCAGCAGCGGCTTACCTCACACGACCGGTCCTGCTCCCGTGGCTTCTGGGACAAACTCATGTCAGCAGGCATGTTTCCTCACCCAGCCTTTCTGCTGGCTCATCCAATTTTCTCGGGATCTGGACGCTGGGTGAATGTCTAGAGGTCCCCAGGAGAGCAGCTGGGCAGCTGTGATGAGGCAGAAAATGCCACAGCTTGGATGATGTGCCTGACTCAGGTGTACAGAGACAGCAGAAAGCCCCCGAGAGGGAATGAGCCTGTGTCCTCAGCCAGCCTTTGCCACACACGAGTTTCTGAGGGGCCAAGACAGTCGGTGTAGACATGATAGAACACACAGCTCAGAAAAGCCTTCCTCTGGCATTGACCGGGGTGATGAGAAAGAAAACACCATAGTCAGTGGTCTGGGGGGATGGTGCAGTGGGTAAGAGAGCTTGCTGCACCAGCATGAGGAGCTGAGTTCAAATCTCCAGCGACCTGAAAAGGACAGGCTTGGCCACAAATGCCTATTAACTCCAGCTCTGTGTGGACCGAGAGAGGAGTACCTCTGTGCTCACTGGCTGTCAGCCTAGCTTCAGGTTCAGTGAAAAAGGCTGGGAGTGATGGAGCAGGACACTCAGTAGCTTACTCTGGCCTCAGTGCATGCACACTGACACAGGTACCTACACCCGCATCCACGTACAAACATCGCACACAATCACAAACATACAAACCTACGCAACTCCCCTCCTCTGAGAGAAACAGCAAGTGCCATAGTTAGGACGAAAGCTAAGAAAGGATTTACTGAGGCTGCTACAGGTTTTAACTGTGAGAAGAGGCGGCGTCGGGGACCTGAAGTGATATGAAGCTCGGCACATGCCCATGCACACGCATAAAAACAAGCAAGCCGCCAGGCTCTTCCTTTTTCTGAGCTTAGCCAAGCTGTCCACAAACAGCCCCAACCCTCAGCTCTTCCAGGCCTGGTCTCGCTACGCAGCTCTATCAGGCCAGGAGCTTTGAGGCTGGCCTTAGACTCACAGGGCTCCGTCTACCTCTGCCTCCTGAGCACTAGGACTGAAGGCGAGGGCCACCATGCCCAGCCCTCCTGAACTCTTTTAAGCATGTCATATGCATCAGTATAACCGTTTTCCCCCAAACATGCAAATAAGGGTATGCACCGTTCCATAGTGCACGCTAAAAGGGAGAGTGGGGGTCAGTTCCTTGTGTGTTCAGCACCCAGAAACCTTTCCGGTTCTTCCTGCCCTCTGAGAGCACAGATGTGGTGCAGTGTGGTGTGGTGATGGCCACTTCTGGGTCTTTCTGAATTTCTAGACACTTTTGTGTCCATCCACTGACACCAACATGGCGCTCTCCTCCCCTAAATTCAGTGGTCCAATCCCTTCCCTGACTTGGAAACAGAAATGCTGGTGGAGGCACACACATCATTCCTTCCCTGTGTACTCACTGACATCCAGGCCTCGCAGTGACCTCCAGTAAGAGGACCACAGGGCCACCAAATCAAACATGGCATGTCTAATTCTACAGAACATTACTACTTTGATAGCCAAGAAATAGCCAGAGATGGCTATTTACAGGTTTCCAGAGAACCTTCCGTAAACTACAGCGAGGCCCAAAGAACACCCCTAATAAGGACAGGGCACCATTCTGCTTAAATGCCAATCACTCTTGCTGTGGCAGCATGGTCCCCAGCAGAGGCCAGCACTGACCCACCTCATCTGCAAAGGACCTCAGCCCTCAAGTAAAGCGGGCTCGGAGATTAGGGTTTGCCTTTTAAAGGTTTGTTTTGCGTCAGAAGGTGGCATGCCGGGAATGACATGGTCTTGTCTTAGAAACCCTGCTGCCTGCACAAAGGCTCCTCATCTCCCAGCTCTGGTGACTGAGCCCACCGCTGAGTGCGCATATGCGTATCTTCTGGCTTTTGTTCCTTGTATTCTTAGTATTAGCTCGCCCTACTAGAAGTGACAGGCGGACTGGGAATGGTTGGTCCTCCCAAATTGAGCCCAAACCACAAACAAACTCAGTTTCCACTTTAAATCTCTCTTCTCGCAAGCCGCTGCTCGGCGCGAAACCAACGCGATGGCCCTCACAGCCACCACCAGCCCTAGGCTCGCTGTGGCGGGCTCCATCACCTCCCTCGGCAACCCCGCTTTCCAGACTCCCACAGCTCGATCGCAGCATCCCCTGCGGCCGCACAAACCAGCGCTCAGCAGCAGAGTCCGCCTTCTCCGCCCTGCACGCCCCGGGGAGCTCCGCGCACCGCTCGCCGGTGCCCCGCGGCCTCCGCCCGCTCAAGCTCGGTGTGCAGACGCCAAACCCCCGTGCTGTCCGGGCGACAATAACAGAACCGAGAAACGTCAAGATTTAAGCGGATATGACCGCTCCAGACCACTTCCGTTCACTGAGAATCAGTGTTCCTAAGCCTCCCCCACCATCCCTCCGCCCCGACCCGGGCAGGATGGCGCGGCGCAGGCGCACCACCACTTGTGACGTTCGTCTTGCCAATACTCATCTGGGGTCATCAGGTCGTAGTTTCTATCCCGTTAGTAGTTGGCATGGCCACTCCCATCGTGCAGTGATACTACCATTACGGTACGTTCCGCACAGCCAGGCAGGGCTTGTGGAATGGGATAGGATGGGAAGTCCAAGGCTGGCTCACTTTGTCAGGGGGTTTATTTCCTAAGAGACTGTGATGTTAGATATTACTAAAAATACCATTTCCCTGTATTTTCTGAAGGACTTTAAATTTTCTTTTTTTCCTCTAAATTAAAAAGAAAACTAGGCAGGGTTGTTGGGAAATGGAAATCGCAGCCATATGGAATCTTAAAAGATGCGGGTCTGAAGTGGACGTGATACCGGGGCATTCAATCATCATCAGAGGATGGGGAGATCTATTGTCAATCAGTAGTTTCTGTTATTTACTTACTGTGTGTTTTGCTTATATAGAAAACAGTGTAGATCTGGGTGGAAGGGGAAATAATGGTGAACGGGAAGAGACCGGTTGATAGTGAAAGCATCCACTACAGCAGAGTGGCCGAATCAAAAGATCACTGTCCGGATAAATGAAAGATCATTGCGGCATCTTCAGGTTAACGTCTTCTAGCTCTGTGTAGACGAGGCTGGCCTCGAACCTGCTGTGGTCCTCCTGCCTCTGCCTCCCAAGGGTTGGGAGGGATGTGCTATCTTGCCTGGCTTCCCAGATGACTGTAGAAATGGTGCTCTTGTCACCAGATTTTATGCCCAAAGAATAGACTCAGCCACCCATCAGCACATGTCAAAAGTTTAAGCGAGTATATGAAAGGTAATATCATGCAAATATCAATGTCTGCTCATTTGTCTCAGCGATCATTGATAGCCACGCCCACTTATTGCAGCCTAGCCACCACCTTACACTTTAAGGGTCATTTTCCTTACCTGGCACAGTGTCCATCTGCTCTGCAGCCTGAGCCACAGAGGGTCCACCAGGCCGATGGAGCACTCGCTCTGTGGAGGCGATGAAGCCCAAGAGCCAATCAGAAGGTGAAGCTTCATGTCTCTCCATCTTTGTGCTCCGTGAGATCGAGCTAAGGCACAGCAAAGACGCTGCCCCGTAGCAGCACAAAACAACCCTGTGTATCAGGAGGCGGAATCACACATACCCTTCTCGGGCCAGGCGCGGTGGTGGACAACTTCGTTTTCAGCACTTGGGAGTCAGGGACAGGTAAATCTGTGAGTTCCCGACCAGCCTGTTTTATACAGCGAGATCCGGGCCAGCTAGGGTCACGCAGTAAGACGCTATCTTTAAAAAAATTAGCAGAAATGTATACAAAGCGAACGGCTGAGAAGGGTAAGTTAGGCACATGCCTTGGATAGTGCTGAGATGTTTAAGTGTGAGGCCGAGAACAGCATTTTCCAGAATTTTCCAGAGTGGAAGTGCAGCTGGGTGGGTAAGTAGGGAAGTCCACCGCAAATCATGGGGCTGTGAGTGAGAGAGGAGATCCTGTGATGACAGGATTTAGACGTCATCCAAATTCCAAACAGCGAGCTGAGCTGGATAGGGCTGTGAAAGAGAATAGGTAATTATTTATAAATAGTGTCTCGTGTACCCCAGGATCGCCTCAAAGATCTGATCCTCCTGCCTCCACCTCCGGAGTGGTTCGATTACAGGAGTATGCCACCATGCTCAATTTATGTAGTGCTGAGATCAATCTCAGGGCGTGGTACCAGGCGAGCCTTCCATCAGCTGAGCTAAGCCCCAACCAGGAGTTTGTTTGAAAACTGTAGTGAGTGGCCATATAAGCATTGTAAGTACAGGGACTTATTCACATTTCAGAAAGACTGGTTTTCCTGCAGGAATTAAGTTAAGTCTGAGCAAAGAGTTGATGGTGCAAGGCCTACATTCATGGTAGGACTCTCTTGTTAGACTATCTCTTGAGGATCGCCAGCTCCCAAATAATGACATGGAGGCTTATTATTAGTTATGAAAGTTTGGCCTGTAGCTTAGACTTGTTTCCAACTTGCTTCTGTGTGTAATCTACATTTTGCCATGTGTTTTTTTTTTTTTTAACCTTTCCTCCATTCTGTATGTCCAACTCCCTCCATATCTCTGGTGTCTCTGTCATGTACTTAGATTCATCCTGAGTTCCTCCTTCTTCCCAGAAGTCCCATCCCTCAGGCAGGCAAGGTACAACAGTGACACATCCTCACAGTACACAAAAGCATTGTCCTATAACGTGCGTTCAGAGTGACAAGACCTGAATACAGCAATACATTTATTTCAGTGTCACAGGGGAGAGAGGACATGACATGCTGTGCACCTTGTAAGATGCAATAAAGCCTGCGTGCTGTACACACTAAATTGATTATGAAGACAACAAATCAAATTATAATCTGATCATGCTTTTAGACCAGAGTTTTCAAATGGAAATATTAAGGGAGCCACAAAATCATTTAGAGAGTTCTAGTAGTCACACTAGGATAGAAACAAATGGAGTCAATTTAACAGTGTATTTGATTTAGCTCAATATATCCAAATTATTATTTCTAATACTCAGCTTCCCAAAGCCAATGAATAGCTATGAAATAAAAAACTTAGAAGACTGAGGACTCAGGGACCAGAGATATGTGTGTGAAAGAATTTGTGGGACTCTTCTCAGGAAGTATTTCCTCCATTATTATGGGATTATGAGGGCTGCAAGGGGATGCTCCTTGAGGTTATTTAGAGAGTAAACAGATGCTGGGAGAAGAGTCTGGTGATGTGGTTTCCACAGTTGCCTGTAATGAGTCTTCCTCTGTCCTGCCAGCCAGATGCCAAATAATGGCATGAAGCCTTCTTATTAATCATCAAAGTTCAACCTGGAGCTCAGGCAAGTTCCTAACTAGTTCTTATAACTTATATGAATCCATTTCTACCAATCGACATGCTGCCATGTGGATCATGGCTGTTACCTCTCCTCCTGCACGTCTTGCTTCCTGTCCACCCCCTGGCATCTCCAGAGTCCTCTTCCTACTTCCTCTCTGCCCAGAAGTCCAGCCTGTACCTCCTGGCTACCTATTGATGCTGTGGGTGGAGTGACTCCTGGGCCAGTGGTTCTGGGTTGTGTAAGAACAAACTCTGGCAAGTCATGGAAGCAAACAGTAAGCAGCATTCTTCTGTAGTCCCTCAGTTTCTGCCCCAAATTAGTTCCTGACTCGGCTTTCCTCAGTGACGGACTGTGTAGCCTGTTAGTCAAATGCATACCCTTTCCTGCCAAGTTGGTTTTGGCTATGATGTTTATCACAACTACAGAAAGCAAGCTGGGACAGGCCTCCAGAAAATTTCCAAGGCCTCTATTTCTTCATATCTAAAACGAGGCTGTTCCAGATCAACGCCATCTTTCCAGGGCTATGGGAAATAAGCTCATTTATACATTCTCTCAGCACTATCTTCTCCTTCAGGGGACTCAGTTAGAAGCTGACAGTGCCCACTTTCATATTGAAATCCTCACACTGATTCATCTCTCAGTTCTCAAAGTCCGCTTTCAACAATATCTGGGCCCATCATCATCCTGAAAGGGTTGAGGACTGTCAGGGGCATCTCCTAAACCCTCTCCACTTGTTAAGGATTTCCAATGGCATAGATGGATTGCTATTTGGGACACTAGCTCACAAAAAATACAGAAACTTATTATTGATTATGAAAGCTTGGTATTAACTTATGCTTGTTTCTAACTAGCTCTTCTAACTCACTTAAATTAACCCATATTTTAAACCTACATTTTCCACATGCTCGGTACTTCCTTTCCATTATTCCCATCCTGGTTGTTCCTCATCTGGCTGGTGACTCTGCCTTCTCCTTCCCAGAGCTCTTTCTCTGCCATGAAGTCCCACCTGTACCTTTTCTTGTCCCGCTATTGGCCATTCTGTTTTTTACTAAACTAATCACAGTGGGCGTTTGTGGTTTTCTTTATAAGTTCTTTCTTGAGAAATTTGTCTCACAAACAATATCTTATTTGCTTAAATAAACAATTACTATCTAGAACTTTTTTTTCTTAAATACAAACTCTACAATGTACAACGAGATCTCTTAAAATGCAGTCTTCTGTGGTGATTTGAATGAGATACTTGGTAGCCAGGAGGTAGACATTTGGGGAGGTATTTGGAAGTGTGGCCTTGTAGAAGGAGGTGTCACTGGGACTGAGCTTTGGGGAATCAAAAGCCCACACCATTCCCAGTTAGCTTTCCCTTGTGCTGTGGATGAGTTGAGAGCTTCCAGTAAGCCCCTAATAAACTCTCTTTTTCTGTGTATTAACCGTGGAAAGGTAAAGACCTGCTAAGGTGTTTGGTGAGGGTAGAGGAAATACAGATGGGTAGAGGAGGAAGGTAGCCATAAGGACCAGCTACAGTGACTTGACCAGTTAAATAAATGAGGGTTATAATAGAATTGAATGTTTCTGTCAAACTTTATTAAAAATAAATGTTTGTGCACACATACACATTTTAAGTGAATAATTGTGACTTCTTTCCATCTCTCTTCATTGGTAACTGTGGCAATTTGAATAGGAACAGCTTCCTGTTTTTTTTTTTTTTTTTTTTTAAAGGGCTGCCGTTTTTTTTTTTTTTTTTTTTTTATATTATTCATCGTGAAAAAAAAAATAAAAGATCCTCCAAAATTGAATTTAAGCAACTCAGCTTTGTTGGCATTTCAGGGATTGGGGGAAGTGGAATCTGAGGACAGTTCTGCCAAAGAGTGGCCAGCAAATGGTGCTGAGGAGAGAGGAAGTGGCTGGGGCTATGCTTTATGCTGGGCAGGCTCAAGAGGGGTGAGGGATGATTTACCTGGATTTCAGGGAGCTGGCCTGGCCAGCAAATACATTTAAATAGTTTGCTGTCAAGGAATTACAAATGGAAACTACAGTGAGATGCTAACAGGTACCAACTAGGATGGCCGGAAATAATGAATGAATCTGTAAATAGTTATGTCTTTATTATCCCAAATGCTATGTGTGTGTGTGGCACAAGTTCATAAGCTCACTGAGTCGGAGACTACAGCCAATCCACTTCCACTCGGCACAACTGAGGGAGTCAAGTGCTTTGTCACCGTGAAAGCTTGGCACTGACCTAAGATGGCAGATGTAATACTGGCATGTGCCAATGTACACTTAAGATAAATCAATATTACATGATCTGAAAAATATCTTTTCCCATGATTCCATACTGAATCTTTTTTCCCTCTATTTAAATATCTAAAATTAAAAAACTGGGTAGGGTAATGGGAAATAGGAAGTGAAACCAGAATCTAAAATAAACCTTCTGTTCACATTAGACTTTGCAGCCAAGAATGCAAGATTACTCACCAGCATTTTGTTATTTTAATTGTTAATTATGAATCACTTGCAGTGGCACAACTGTTATCCCAATGAGAAGAGTTTGAATGCATGCCACCATGCTTCCTGCTGTGATAATAATGAACCAAACCTCTGAACTATAAGCCAGCCCCAATAAAATGTTTTCCCTCACAAGAGTTGGTGTGGTCACGGTGTCTCTTCCCAGCAACAGAAGAATAAGACATCATTTTACAGTTAAAGTGGGGAAACATTTTTAATGATATTCTGACAAGTTTCTCCTTCCTCCTATCTCCGAAGATCCTGTCCACCTCCCCATCCATCCATCTTCAAGTCTTCTTTCTCTCTCTATGTTTAGAAAACAAGCAGGCCATTAAAAAAGAAAGAAACAAGATTTTATAAAAAAGAAAGGAAATGAAATATCCACACACACTAAAAATACCAATAAAACCCATAAAAACACAAAATTGGAAACCACAATATACAAGTAAAATAAAAAAAAATATGCCCAAACAAAGCAATATGATATTAAAAAAAATCTCCCAAAATGCCAGTGAGTTCATTTTGAGTTTGCTGTGTGCTGTTAGCCTGCCCTTAAATGACTGAGAAAAACCACATTTCTCCTCGTGACGGACTGTCAATTGGAGAGAACTCCTTGGTTAGGGATGGGAGCTCGGGCCTACTTCCCCTCTCAGCCCTGGGTCCTGTCTGGCTCTGTATCTGTGCAGGCTCCTACAGTCTCTGAATTCAGGTGCCTGCCAGTCCTGTGCTGTTTGGAAGGACTGGTTTCCTTGGTGTCATCCATCCCCTCTGACTCTCCCAAACGTTCTACTCTTTTGCATAGATCCCTGAGGGGTAAGGCTTGGTGGTAGCATCTCATTTGGAACTGAGTTTTCCAGGGTCTCAAAGTGAGGAGCATTTTTGAAGGGTAAAATCAGCTTTAGGAACCTGAGAAGAATTGCTGAAACAAAGGAATTCAAGGAAAGCAATATTATTCCACTGTAATACCGTGTGTGTGCATACCACATCTAGGGAAGGAAAGACATAATATGATCAAGGCACCAATTGTCCAAAAAATGTCTATTGATTCCCAGAAACTGTAGACAAAATTTCAGTGAAACCTTCAGGTGCAGGGGGTAGTGGCACACACCTTTAATCCCAGCACTCAGAGGCAGAGGCAGGTAGATCTCAGTGAGATCAAGGCTATCTTGGTCTACAAAGCAAACTTCAGGACAGGCAAGTTTGTAACAAGAAAAAAAGAGAGAAAGAAAGGAAGTAAGAAAGGAAAAGAAAAAGGAAAAAAAAATTCAGACACCCGGATGCAGAAACAGCTACAAATTGAGAAGATAAATGTCATGTTTATGGAATATACTTAGAAGAGAAGGTCTAGAGAATTGTGAGCATCGTGGAGAATTTGCAATGAGTCCACTGCAGGAGTGGCCCTAAGGCTGCTGACCCACAGACATTGCCTTCACAGTCGGGAAATATTTCCCCCCACTGCAGCGGGAGTCAGCTCCTCCTGCTATGTGCCAGCATGCCAGGGTCCCAGCTGGGGCGTCTCCTTTCTGTGCGGAGAAAGCCAGTGGGAGAGATGATGACAGGGCTTATGGTGCATGCTGTTCTTCGGGTCCCAGAGGTGGACCTGGGTGGTGGGTGGATGACCTTTAAGGGCAAGGGTCCTGGCAGTGCCTGAGTCTGAAGCCCCTCCCCCAAGGAAGCCAAGGTCCTGGCCCCACCCCTGCCTCGGGTGTGGCTTCCTCCAGGCCTGCAGCTCATAGTTCCTCACAGAAGAGCCCAGGGACACAGACTTCTGGTGGCCCTGCAGCTTCAGCTTGACATGCTGCTGCTGTTGCTGCTGCTCTGGGGCGCGAAGGGGGTAGAGGGCGGAAAAGACGCCCTGGAGGGTTACAGCCTGAGTGTGAAAAGGGAGATAGAGGTGCAAGAGGGCCTGTGTGTCCTGGTGCCCTGTGAGTTCACTGCCAAGAAGGAATGGAACGACTCTGACCCGATTCATGGATACTGGTTCCGGGATGGAGAAAATAGAGATAAAGATCCTCCAGTGGCCACAAATAACCCAGAGCGGCCAGTGCTGAACAGGACCCAGGGCCGATTCTCCCTGCTCGGAGACCCAGGGAGGAATAACTGCTCCCTGGGAATCACAGACATCAGGAAGGAGGACGCTGGGTCATACTTCTTTCGCCTGGAGAGGGGAAAAGTGAAGTTTGTTTATCTTCTGAACAAGATGACTCTGCGTGTGACAGGTCAGACATGCCTTGCAGAGAAGCCATCATGGGGCCACAGGGCAGGATTGGGATAGCTGGGTCTGAGCATCAGGGCTCAGGGGAGGATCTGGATCTGAGCCGGGCTTGCCTGAAGCTGCACCTCACCCCTGCTGACCCTCCAATTCTCCCCTCTCCTCTCCAGCCCTCACTGAAACCCCCCACATCCTTATCCCGGAGACCCTGGAGGCGGGCCGTCCCAGCAACCTGACCTGCTCTGCGCCTTGGACCTGTGTGTCCCCCACCTTCTCCTGGACTGGTGCCTCTGTGTCAGCCTTGAGCCCCGACACCACTGGCTCCTCAGTGCTGACTGTCATCCCCCAGCCCTGGGACCATGGCACCGATGTCACTTGTCAGGTGACCCTGCCTGGATCTGGTGTGACCACAAGAACGACCACCCGTCTCTACGTGTTATGTGAGTCCAGGGTGGGACACCGCGTCTTTGATGGACAGAAACCCAAGGGGACAGTGGGATGGAATTGAGGTCTTACACTGAGTCACTGAATATGGATGTGGGCAGATCAGAACCTGATGGAACCAGATGGATCCAAACCGTCCTCACCTTGGCAGCTACTGGGGTCAGAGGAAGGGTGTCCACCTTGTCTTTTCTCTAACGAGTCCACTGTGTCATCCTTTCTCAGATGCTCCAAGGAATCTAACCATGACTGTCCACAAAGGGGTTAGTGCAGGTAAGACAAGAAATTCTGGATGGTGCATGCAAGACCCGTTCATTAAAGGGCAAATCCTGTCCTCCCCATGCATGATTTACTGTGGATACAGCAACCCCTCACAGAGAGACAGTGTTTCCTCCCCAGCTCAAACCTTATTGGCCCTGTGAGCATCTGTCCCCAAATACCCTCGCTCCCAAGGAGAGCTATACATTCACCTGGACCACAATAGCACAGGTCAGCACTAACATAGCCAATGGTCAGAGCACATTCTTCTCCTCCATTTTTGGACCAGCCTCCAGCTCCAGCTCTTCCTTCCTCTTAGCTTTGAATTGCATGACTGGGGAAGAGACCTTCCACAAGAGTGGAATGCATGGAGTCTTTCCCCTGAACTTCAGGGGCCTCCCATGGTGTGGTCAGTGTCCACACAGGCTGAGGCAGGTGAGACTGTATTTGTCTACCTGAATGTCTGGCAGGGAACTAACTGTTAACAGCTCAGATGATTTAGGTCTCCAAGACTTTGGTCAATCATATGTGGATGAATTCTGACTCTAGGGATCTCTGTATTATTAGGCAGCCGAGGTACTGACTTCATTCTTTCAACAGAAATGCACAGTAAGTCTATGCTCACAAACGTGGAATAAATTCAAATATTGAGAGAAGTGGTAGGATATTTCCATCAAGATTATATTTTGAGCACTGTGGGATGATAACTTGTGCGTTTTACAGCCTCACCTCCCATTGGTAACATTACCAATAGGGAACAACAATGGAAATGTCTATACGGTTTATAAAAATATATTTGTTTTGTCACATTTTTATACACACATACTCACATACACTTTGATGTTGCACATTCCTCACTTATCTCTTTCTCCCTCCTGCTTTCATGTCTTGTGTTTTTGGCCCACTGCATTTAATTAGGGTTAGAGGAACGAGCAGTGGGTGGGGTCATTTATTTGAGAAAGGACAACTTTACCAATGGCTGTTCTAGTGAGGCCTTTGATTCCCCCCCCTTGTCAGCAACAATAACTTCTCAGAGATGGGTAGAACTGTTGACCCCACCCCCATCCATAAGTGGAAGTTCGATGGGCGCTGTCTAGTGCAGGGTGGACACAGTTCATGGGTGAAACAACCATGTTATATCCAGGAGACTGATTCGCTGCATTCTCTCCATCTGCTTGCTCTTACATCTCCCCTTCCCTTCTTCCATGATGCTCCCAGGGCATTTCTCCTGTGTGAGTGTCATACCTTTATGGTATAGTCCAAACAAAAATTTCCGAGAGCAGATATAGGTACACAACCTCCCAGGCTGGCGTTGAGCTGTGATTGTCTGAGGGGTGGGACTTCAGGTCTGTGGGTACCACCATGCCCACATCAGTCACTGCTCTTTCATTCCTGGAACTATTATGAGTACTCTTTATGTGGTTCACTTTTTATCATTTAGACTTGAACACTCTTTCCAAGATAGAGAAATTACCTATTCCTTTTCAAATGAATTTTAAATATACTACACACTATCCTATTTCCATGAAGTTCAGTAGTTTGTAGAAAGCAGAAGGAATTTCCTAAGGTCACATTGACCTACCCAAACATGTTTCAATGTCCACATGTGAGTTCATTCTCTCTCTCTCTCTCTCTCTCTCTCTCTCTCTCTCTCTCTCTCTCTCTCTCTGCTCTGACTGACTGACTGGAGGTGTCTGCCACTCTGACCTTGTCCACCTGAGGATCCTTCCTGTGTTCTTTTGATGCATTCTAGCCTGTGCAGTTTTGCATTCTCTGTCCCTTCTGGGGTCCTCTTCAGTCTTCATCCTCTTTTGGCTTCAAGCTTGACCCTTCCTCATGACTTTGAGCATAAGTAGACAGATATCCTTCTTCCAACAAACGCTCCTGAACCACAAGCCTATGAGCTGACATTTCTTCCAAACCACAACAATTCCTGGAGGAAGAAGGGACGCGTATGACTCACAGAGCTACTGGAATTTATGAGATCTGGGAAACGCAAACAGTTCAAAGACTCACAAAGCCCCTTCCAAAAGTTACACAAACAGGGAAAAAAATCACACACACACACACACACACACACACACACACACACACACACAGAAAGAGAGAGTGGTGGTGGGGCTCATCAGAGGACCTGCTTGCTTCTGTACACCCAATCTTTTTTGGGGGAAAACAGTATTTTTTTTATATTTATTAAGTATATTTTATTTTAATTTGAAACAACCTTGTTTTACAGGTCAATCTCATTTTCCACACCCTCCCATCCTCCCCTGTTCCTCCCACCAACCCCCATCTCATCCCCTTTCTGCTCCCCAGGGAGGGTGAATCCTTCCACGAGGAGTCTTCAAAGTCTGTCCTGTCATTTGGAGCAGGGCCTAGGCCCTTCCCCATGTGTGTAGGCTGAGGGTGCGTCCCTCTATGAGCACACTGAATCTTTACTCATTTTCTGCTGGGGTCTTCTTCCTTGTCTTGACATCTTTGTCACTAACGACTCCATGTTTCTTCCTCTCCAGTAATCACAGCTATGAGAAATGGCTCAACACTGACTGTGTTAGAAGGAGAGTTCCTTCGTATGGTCTGCACTGTTGACAGTAACCCTCCTGCCAGCCTGAGCTGGGCCCATGAGACCCCCATTCTGAGTTCCATACAGTTCCCAATACCTGGGTTGCTAGAACTCCCTCAAATCCACCCGAGATATGAAGGCAAATTCACCTGCTCTGCACAGAATGCCCTCGGATTTCAGCACACCTCTCTGAGCCTGGTCTTAAAGCGTGAGTGTCAAGTGACAGCTAAGGGGACCATACATTCTTTGGAAGGATCCAGGGTTCTTGGTCACTGAACAGCAAGGGAAGAGCATGAGCCCTGCTTATTAGCCTCACATTAGTTCCCATCCGTGTGCTTGAGGCTCAGAGCCCAGGACAGTCAGCGTGCAGGGTGGGGTACTCCTGGGATCATATGGTCTTAAGTTCGGGGGTGAGGGGCATTTAGAGGACCTGAGCTTACCAAGAGAGGAAGGTCTGTGGGCGGTGTTTAGCCCCTGATGCCAGCCCTGACCACATTTCTGCAGGGAAACCAGGGCTGATGGCAGAGGTGGTTCTGGTGGCTGTGGTAGAGGCAGCTGTTAAAGTCTTGCTCCTTGGGCTGTGCCTCATAATCCTCAGGTGAGTGCTGCCCCCAAGAGAGGGAGAGTGCCTGGGGGAAGAAGTCCCCTGATGCTAAATCCCAGAGTCTCAGTGTTGGGGTGGCAGAGATGGTCAGGGGTGTGGGGAGAGGTGAGAGGATTGTAGGCAGTGGGAACTGCACAGATGCCGACCCCCTGTCTATCATGTAGGAAGAAGAGGCAGGCAGCAGTGCACAGGGACTGTGCAGACATGGCCTCCAGTTAGTGTCTCAGGTGAGCAAGGTGGACCCCTGCAGGCCTCTCAGCTCCTTCCATACAATGACCTGCCTGGCTCAGCATGGCCATGGCCAGCTGTCCAACCCCACCCTAAACCCTTGTCCCCACTGTTGAAACCAGCTGTCTGCTGACCCTGCCCCTGACAATGGCTAGGAATGCATGGCCATGTCATTGCTAAGATAATCAACTCATTACAAGGGGACTCAGTTTCCCTTTTAAAGCAAGCCCCACCCCCTCTCTCTTTTGCTGTCTCTTTTGCTCTCTCCTGCTTTCCACTGGCCACCAGCTACCCCCCTCTTCTCCCCCCCTTCCTCCTCCTTCCTCTCTGTTCCTGATGCCTCTATGTCTCTTTCCTTCCCCTCACTCCCCTTCTACATAAACTCCTCATTCAAGCTCTATCTGCCTGGCATGTTATTCCCTCCCGTGTAGGTCACCCTCCCCTGCTATGGAACCCGCTAAGCACTCCCACGTGGTTCCTTACCTTGGGACCCCACTCACTTGGGACCCTCATCCGGGACCTCCCCACCCCTTCTCCAGCTCTCATTCCTATAACTGTAACTAAGGAGCAACAATTTGGTGCCGAAAGTGGGTCATGCACTCCTTGATAACTTGGTGGCCGCCTCTTGTGGGACGGCCAGCCAGAGGCATTGGGGGACCCTGATTAGGAACCAGCAGTCCACTTCCATCCACCTGTTCCCTGGAAATGCCATTCCACACAGGCTTCAATTCGGTAAGGTACCCTTTTTCATTGTACCTCGTTTCCTTAGGGTCTGGGACATTTCCCATGGGTGACTTAAGATACCGCCCTCCCTACATGGTTCATATGGTTCCTGCTTCAAGCCTTCCTGCCTTCAGACTGCTGAGTCCTCATCAGCCTCAGATGGCCCTGGCAACGTTTTCAAGCTGATGATCTTCAAAAGAGGCTCTGACATCCTTGCTTCTCTGGCACCTGGCCCTTGGCCACACTCTTGAGCTGACGAGTTCCAAGACTGATTGGCCACTCTTTCCTTCACCCGAGGGGAATAAAACAGCCTAGATATCCGCTAGAAAATAAGTGAAATTGACCACAATTACCACCAGCGAACAGGTAGATGGAAGGAGTTAGCATACATCCAAACATTTTCTACCTCTCTGCTACACAATCTCTTTCCCTAAACTTGCCCGTTTCTGTTCTCTTCCTGCCACGCTAAAACTCTCCTGCCTGTCCCAGCTGCAACCCTTGTCATGGAGGGAACCTCCCTCCACCTACAAGTGTCCTGTTCTGCTAGGCATCCTAGCTCCTGTTCAAATGTCTCACTCTCTTGTTTGTCCTGTCTTGTTTCTTCTCTGTGCAGACGCCATGGGCTCACAGTGGGCGGGGCTGAGGCAGCATCTGCTCAAGATGCTCTGAGAGATTTCCATTTTCCCCAGGAATGAGGTTTCGGCTTTGGTGCCCTAGCCCCACTCATGCCGCCTGGTGCATTCGATTCTCAGACCCACGAGGGGCCTCTCGGGTTTTACACCCTAGCACTGCCCTTAGACTGGTACATACATTTCTCAGACCTACGGTGGTCTTTTTGGATGTTGCACCCTTGGCTCCTGATGTCCTGTTATTTTTACAAATCCTTCTGTGTCAGTCGTGGAGAGAAAAGAAAGCCAACTAAATCATATCTCAAAACTTTATGACGTCTGCCACCAGTTGGGAATGTGTTTATGGCAGCTGCCATCTTGACCACGTGGCCTGGCCTCACCCCATGTGGTTCTTCCCTCTGCTACACCACTGCCCAGGTAGAGGGTCACTCTAGCTGACAAGACCTGTAATTCATTCACTTTTTGCCTTTTATTCTTTGTCTCTAGTTTCTTTTTTCCCTGACTCTGTTGCACATGGCATCACACTCTGGGTTTACTTATTTTTACCCAGTCCTGTTTGATATATCTATACATGTGATTTAACTTTATGTGTAATGTAAGCTAATTCTATATACAACTTAAATTCAACTGTGCTATATCAAATATTTCAAAATTGTTATGTGTCTTTAAATGATGGTTAACATTTATGGTCAGAAAGGTCTATTTCAAATTAACAAAATATGCCACCCAGTCCTTCCTGTAAGCTGTTTATAAAGGTTAAGCTTCTATTTCAAAAAGGAAATTTTCTCTACCTCTTTTTCCTTTATAGGTGTAAATCTAACCTACGATGTTAAAACCAGTTACAGTGAGGCTGGAGGGCTCTGAGCAAGACATCCCTCCACAGCCTCTCAGCTTGGATCCATTTTTCCTGACAGATGAATTAATTACAGGGATAAAGCCTTCCTTACCTAGCCACATATGTGCTTAGAACTAATAACTGAAGACAAATTTTTTCTGCTGAGATATGCTAAACAGTCAGACAACCCTCAAATGCTCAGAGATCTAGAGAATATGGATTTAAAATGTTTCATTAAAAAACTTCTGTAACAGAGAGACAGGCCAGCTACTGGCACCACCCATTTCCTCCATGACGACTGGTAGACACTGAAGAAGTTCCACCCACGAAAGTGGCAACGCTAGCCACTGAGCAATCCTGCCTTTCATCTCAACTGCTGCAAAGGGCTCTAAGGACCGTGGACAAAAGGGCACGACTTCTCCACGTTGCTTGGGCCAACAGTAGGCAAGTCTTCCAAACGCTCCTAATCCACAGGTCGTGTGCCATCAGCAGAAGGCAGATGTCCTTAAAGCCTGTGACCTCAACAACTGTGGAGGACCTGGGGGTGGCTGTCCATGCTACCAGCTAGTGAGTCTCTGTTACTCTCTAATCATTCAGGTAGGATTTTATCCTTCTCAAGAACTCTGATGCTTTTGAAGAGTGGTAGCTCTGTCAGCTTAAAGCAGCAGCCAAGTCTCCAACTGTTACAAAACTTTTCAGAAACGGGTATTTTAAGGTTACTCAGTTTATAGTCTTAACATTAATCAATAAAGTCTTAGTGAGATACTAATCCAATTCTGACAGAGTACTATACACCATACTATGCTACTATACGATCATAAGTGTAGTATAAGCTCAAAATAAGGTGCTTTTCATTGTGTTAAAGATCTGTCAGTTATATAAATATTAATTCTTTCAGCCAAATTGTTTCTAACATGAGTATGCTGCTAATATGCCTAATATTTATGTTTTCACAAACTCCAAGGATCCTTGTGAGGTCCAGGGAGCTGAATTGGACCCAACCCAACAGGTCAGATTCACTCCAAATAAATATTACTCAATATTACTCAAATAAATATTATTCAATATTACTCAACTATTCCCTGTTCCCAGGACTCCCTACCCTCACCCCAAACCACTCCCTCTTCTTCAATTCTCCCCTCAAGTACCAGGACCTAGAAAAAAAACCTCTAAACTTAACTTTGTCCTCTTCTCTGCCAACATCTTTCCAGGTCTCAAAGAGACGCCAGAGTTCCATACAGTCAGGACTGTGATGAAACAACCAGCTACCAGGACATGGCAGCACCCAGCTTTCTCAGATCCCCCAAAGATGATCAATGCCCCCAAGTCAGCAGGAAGCAGTCTGGAGAACTCCACATCCTTATTCCCTAATCTGCCATACTCAACCCCCACCTTTTTAATAATAATGAGAGGTGGGAATATTGGAAATCAGCTGTCTGCTGACCCCGCCCCCTAACTATAGGCTGGACACGCATGGCCATGTCATAGCTATGACAGTGCACAGGGGACTCAGTTCCTCTTTTAAAGCAAGTGCCACAACCCCCCTCTCTTTTGCTCTCTGTTTTGCTCTCTCCTGCTTTCCACTGGCCACCAGCTCCCCCCCCTCTTCTTCTCTTCCCTGCTCCCCCTCCTTCCTCTTCTGTTCCTGGTGCCTCTATGTCTCCTCCCTCCACCCTCACTTCCCTTTCTAATAAACTCCACATTTGAGCTCTATCTGCCTGGCGTGTCATTCCTTCCTGCCTTGGTCACCCTCACCTGCTGTGGAACCTGCTAAGCTTTCCCATGTGGTCCCTTCCCTGGGACCCCACTCACTCAGGACCACTCACCCCACCTCTTCTCCTGCTTTTATTCCCATAACTGTAACTAAAGAACAGCACTTACCAAACCCCATGATGATCCTGGTCTCATCTGTATGAGCTCTCTCCATTCTTTTTCATGCCATGAAACACTACCTGCTCTCTCTCTCTGTCTCTCTCTCTCTCTGTCTCCCTCTCTCTCTGTCTCTCTCTCTGTCCTCCCTCTCTCTCTGTCTTTCTCTCTGTCTCTCTCTGTCTCTCTGTCTCTCGTGTCTCTCTCTGTCTCTCTCTCTCTCTCTCTCTCTCTCTCTCTCTCTCTCTCTCTCTCTCTCTCTCTCTCTCTCTCTCTCTCTCTCTCTCTCCTCAATCTATGGACCAGACTTACCCCTTTTTCTACCTGAATTCTGATCATCTCTGGTCCTCAAATATTCCTAGTCAGAATTCCCGTCATCCACGATGTCCATGATTTTGATACTGGCCCTCAAGAATGAGCTTCCTGTTGCAACTATTCCCCACTTCCTCCACTCCTTCCCAAACCACCCTGACCCCTCACCATGGCTGGTGATGGGCAGACATCACAGCCTGCAGAGTGGGCCTTGCGGGGTGTATGTGCTGCTGGACTGTCTTCCCCATGATTCCTGATCACTGCATCAGGAATTTCTGTTGCACGCCTATCTAGGCCGGCAAGGAAACATGCAACCACGACTCTTCTTCATGCAGTTTATTCAGGATCCTTGTACATCAGCTTCCTCTGCTCCCATCAGCTTCCATTGCTTCTCTCATCAGCTTCCTCACGCTTCTCTCATCAGCTTCCTCTCCATAGCCTCTTCCCATCAACACCCTCACAGCTGCTTCTCCCATCAGCTTACCCTGCTTCTCCCATCAGTTACCCTGCTTCTCCCATCAGCTTACCCTGCTTCTCTCATCAGCTTACACACTTCTCTCTCATTTCTCCCAGCCCCAGCAAGCACTTAAATGTGCTCACAGCCCAATCAGCTCATGCCACCTGGTGAATCCGAATAGGCCACAGATGGAGGAAGTGCACCAGATCCATCAAGCACTTCCAAATATGGCTTGTTACAGCTAAGTGCGAACTACCTGGCATCCAGCCAGGCGCCATCTTGGGGCTGTAGCTTCCCACAAATTTCCCCGCCCCCTACATTGAAAACTGTGTGTTTATGAGTCTCCACACCTCAAAGCCCTTCCCCAAGCTCTCCCTCCTGTCCCTTACCTGAGCACCTCAACCCCTTGCCACATGTTACTCTGGGTAGGCGTGTGCTTGCCATGTACTCAGACCATGTGGGGAAGCGACTATTCCTACATGTGGCCCGTTTTCCTGAGTGCCAGGCAGCATTCCTCAGGACACGGAACTGCTCCATTCCATTACCAAAGAGTGACCGGGGTAAAGACGAGAGCAGGAACAAAAACATGCGATGAATTATTACATGTCAACTGGAGATGTGAGTGTGCAGACAGCTGATGTAGGAGAGGAGCCCGTGACACGAGGGACATTGGAAAGCTCCCAGGATGAGAGCAGGAAGCCTCCTTGGGTCTGCTGGAGGAAGATGCCTCAAGGAGATGGACCGTGGACAGTGTGCCCAATGGCTTAGAGTGTGGTACTCACAGAAAGAGCAGATGTAGAGCAAACGGAGGCAGAGGGAGGGCAGTGGGAGATGCTAACCTATAGGGCACCACAGGAGACAAGAGGCTTTGATAGATGCAGAGCTGTGATTGCATTTTCATGGAGGGGCAGGGCTACTCAGCCTCCTGGAGGAGGTGCAGTGTCATGCACCTGGCAGGCCACATGGGGATGTGAGCTGCCACAGGCAGCTCAGGTCAACAGAGATAATGGGTGTTGACAGTGAAGGTCAGAAAAGATCTGGGCTGCCTCAGGATGCAGCCTGACAAACATGTGTAATGAGATGTGGTCCACAGGCATACATGCAGGCAGAACACGGTATACATAATAAATACATATTAAAAGGGGAAGAAGAAGAGGAAGAGGAAGAGGAGGAAGATGAGGAGCAGGAGGAGGAGGTAGAGAAGGAGCAGCAGGAGGAGGAGCAGCAGGAGGAGGAGTAGGAGCAGGAGCAGGAGCAGGAGGAACAGGAGGAAGAGGAAGAGGAGGAGGAGCAGGAGAAGGAGGAAGATGAGCAGGAGGAACAGAAGAAGGAAGCTGAGGAGAAGGAGGAGGAGGAGGAGGAGGAGGAGGAGGAGGAGGAGGAGGAAGTCAGAGCCTGGTGTACAATGTTGCTGGTGGCCATGTCAGAGGAGGAACAGGCGGCCACTGAGCTTCAGGACTTTGCCTTCAGGATTCGGTTCTCCAGAGCCCAGGGCTCTGATGGCGGACTCTCAGGTGGGCAAGGCTCCAGGGACTTGGGCTCCAGATTGCCTCTTGCTGCTGCTGAGCCTTTACAAATTTGCCCCTGTGTTTTCCTCTGGTGTCTGGCAGGGTGGGCATGGGGGTTGGGGGACCCCACTGCCCTTAGTATGGTGTGATTATCTCATGGACCTTTCCCCTTCTACTGGGCACTTTCTCCTGTGGGTTAGTGTGGGGATGGTTTCCTCTGAATCTGTACTGTTTAACTGAAGTAGTCATTTTACACAATAGCTCTGTCAAATAGAATGTTGATGATTAAGGGGTTTTAACAAATGTATTAAAGGACTGCAATAGAGACTAGGGTAGTGGAAAAGTTAATATTGCCTAAGGAAGGATACAGTGTTGTTCCCAGCCGAGATCAGCAGGGGCTGCAGAGGACAGAAAACAGGAACAAGAAAGTGTCACACAGCGATAATCATAGTCGCAATCATCATAACCCCCATCATATCCTCTGTCGTAATAATTGCGGTGGCGTGAACTGCCCATGAAATCCCTGGTGTTGTGGTACGAGGCCTTTTTGATGTGGAGAAATGAACCCTGATTTGGCGTCCATCAAGCTCCATTCCCTGGGCACGTTCTTTAGCCTCCTTGTCCTCATCTGCATTTTCAAAATAAACAAAGGCAAATCCTCTTGAGCGTCTAGACTGCTGGTCATATACAATAGACACATCAGCAGTGGGGCCATATTTAGAGAACACCTCTCTTAGATCTCTTTCTGTGGTGTAGAAGCTCAACCCAAACACTCCAAGACAACATTTGGGATCAGGATTTGCCCGGTTTCCAACATGACGCCTTCAGTAGACATGGGAGAATGGCTGTGCCTAAGCCGGCTTCCATATTCTCGGCTTCAAGACCTGCTCCTGATCGTCTATGGGCGCGGGATCGTGATCGTGATCTTGTCTAATGCCTGCTAGAACTTCCGGATCTAGACCTAGATTCAGAGATGGACCTTGATTTTGATCTAGAACGCCTTTGGTCTTCCTTGGAGCGTGACCTGCCAGGGGTGTGCTGTGCAGAGTCCTCTGATGCACTGGCACTTCCACTTCCGGAAGCAGAATAGGATTCCTGTTCGCCATAGTTCTGCTTGCAGCCATCACTCATGACTCAGGATGGCTGTCAACTCTCCTGGCCTCTAAAGAACCTATCAAGCTCCTGCCTTCCCTATGCAAGGACACACTTTGGGGGTTACTCGAGCCAATGTGCTATGCACCAGTCTAACCTGTTTCCAAGTTTTTAAAAGGAATTAAAGAAAAGCTTACGGCTGGCAGTGGTGATATACCCAGCACCTACTAGCACCTGGGAGGCAGAAGCAGGTGGGTCTCTGATTTTGAGGCCTGCCTGCTCTATAGAGTGAGTTGTAAGACAGCCAAGCTAAGGTAGTGAAGGAAGCCATCAAAACCAGAGAGCTGGTGGAAATATTTGAACAAGGGCCATTTTCTAGCCCCAGAAATGAGCAGAACTTGGCAGGGTTTGTGAAATTTCCTCTTGGATTAAGGAACCTGCTTGAGGCCAGGTGTGTGTCAGGAGTGTTTCTGAATGGGGGCCTGGAGAGGTCTTTGTCTGAAGCTATAAAGATGAAGCCAGAACTTCACTGGAGATTGCAAGATACTGGAGATGCCAGAGCCATGGGGGAACCTGCTAAGGAAGCAGCTGAGAGGGTGTGGGACCAGCTGGAGAGAGAGAAGTGAGTTTCAGCAAGCAAGGCTGGAAGATGGTGATAACAAGAGTGTTTTCACATCAGACGTGGGAGCTGCAGAGTTTGGAGGTTGCTCAGCTGGTTTTCACCCTTCCTTTGGTCCAGTATTTCCTCATTATGTTCTCTCTCCTATGTTTTGGAATGGTAATGTATATTCTATGCTGATGTGTGTTGGGACTATGGTTTTCTTTTCCGGTTCAATCTAAATGGTTCCATAAGCATCTTGTGCCTCTATGGGCATGTCCTTCTTTAGATTAGGAAAGTTTTCTTCTATGATTTGTTAAAAATATTTTCTGTGCCTTTGATCTGTGAATCTTCTATTATTATATTATTAATATTAATAATAATTATTATTATTATTATTATTATTATATTATTAGGTTTGAACTTTTCATAGTGTCCCAAGCTTTCTGGATGTTTTGTGTCAGGAATTTTACATCTTACTTTTTTTTTTTTTTTGACAGATGTAGCTATCATCCCTTCAGTGCCTGAGATTTTCTATTTTATCTTTTGTAGTCTGTTGGTGATGTTTGTGTCTGTAGTTTCTGCGTCCTTGCCTAGATTTCCAGAATTCCCTCAGGTTGCCGTTTGTTTTTTCGTTTTTTTTTTTGTTTGCTTGTTTGTTTGTTTTAATTAATTATTATTATTTTGCTTCGGTTTTCATTTTCAGGTCTTGAACAGTTTCATTAGTTTCCTTCAACTGTTTTTCAACTTTTTTTTCTTGGCTTTCTTGACATTCTTTAAGACATTTGTTGATTTCCTCCAATTTTTTCATTGTCCTTACCGTGATACCTTTAAAGGGTTTGCTCATCTCTTCTTTAAGGTTCCCCAACATATTGATAAAACTTGTTTTTTTTTTGTTTTTGTTTTTGTTTTTTTGGCTTCAGCTTTGTTGGCATATTCAGGGATTGGTGTAGAGGGAAGCTGGAATCTGACAGTGCAGGAGAGTTCTGCCAAAGAGTGCTGAGGAGAGAGGGAGTGGCTGGGCTATGCTTTATGCTGGGCAGGCTCAAGAGGCGTAGGGGTGGTTTACCTGGATTTCAGGGAGCTGGCCTGGCCAGCAAATACCTTTAAATAGTTTGCTGTCAAGGAATTACAAATGGAAACTACAGTGAGATGCTAACAGGTACCAACTAGGATGGCTGGAAATAATGAATGAATCGGTAAATAGTTATGTGTTTATAATCCCAAATGTTAGTGTGTGTGTGTGGCACAGAGTTCACAAGCTCACTGAGTCGGAGACTACAGCCAATCCACTTCCACTCAGCACAACTGAGGGAGTCAAGTGCTTTGTCACCGTGAAAGCTTGGCATTGACCTAAGATGGCAGATGTAATCCTGGCATGTACCAATGTACACTTAAGATAAGTGAATATTACATGATCTGAAAAATATCTTTTCCCATGATTACATACTGAATCTTTTTTCCCTCTATTTAAATATCTAAAATTAGAAAACTGGGTAGGGTAATGGGAAATAGGAAGTGAAACCAGAATCTAAAATAAACCTTCTGTTCACATTAGACTTTGCAGCCAAGAATGCAAAATTACTCACCAGCATTTTATTATTTTAATTGTTAATTATGAATCAATTGTGGTGGCACAACTGTTATCCCAAAGAGAAGAGTTTCAGTGCATGCCGCCATGCTTCCTGCTGTGATAATAAGGAACCAAACCTCTGACCTATAAGCCAGCCCCAATGAAATGTTTTCCCTCACAAGAGTTGGTGTGGTCACCTTGTGTCTTCCCAGCAACAGAAGACTAAGACATCATTTTACAGTTAAAGTGGGGAAACATTTTTAATGATATTCTGACCAGTTTCTCCTTCCTGCTATCTACGAAGATCCTGTCCACCTCCCCATCTTCAAGTCTTCTTTCTCTCTCTCTGTTTAGAAAAAGAGCAGGCCATTAAAAAAGGAACAAACAAGATTTTGAAAAAAAAGAAAGGAAAGGAAATATCCACACACACTAAAAATACCAATAAAACCCATAAAAACACAAAATTGGAAACCACAATATACAAGTAAAATAAAAAAATATGCCCCAAAAAAGCAATATGAAACAAAAAAAAATTCTCCAAAAATGCCAATGAGTTCATTTTGAGTTTGCTGTCTACTGTTAGCCTGCCTTTAAATGACTGAGAAAAACAGAATTCTCCTCTGTGAGGGGCTGTCAATTGGAGAGAACTCCTTGGTTAGGGATGGGAGCTCGGGCCCACTTCCCCTCTCAGCCCTGGTATCCCCTCTGGCTCTGTATCTGTGCAGGCTGCTACAGTCTCTGAATTCATGTGCCTGCCAGTCCTGTGCTGTTTGGAAGGCCTGGTTTCCTTGGTGTCATCCATCCCCTCTGACTCTCCCAAACGTTCTAATCTTTTGCATAGATCCCTGAGGGGTAAGGCTTGATGGTAGCATCTCATTTGGAACTGAGTTTTCCAGGGTCTCAAAGTGAGGAGCATTTTTGAAAGGTAAAAAACAGCTTTAGGAACCTGAGAAGAATTGCTGAAACAAAGGAATTCAAGGAAACCAATATTATTCCATTGTAATACCGTGTGTGTGCATACCACATCTAGGGAATGAAAGACATAATATGATCAAGGCACCAATTGTCCAAAAAATGTCTATTGATTCCCGGAAACTGTAGACAAAATTTCAGTGAAACCTTCAGATGCTGGGGGTAGTGGCACAGCCTTTAATCCCATCACTCAGAGGCAGAGGCAGGTGGATCTCAGTGAATGCAAGGCCATCGTGGTGTACAAAGCAAACTTCAGGACAGCCAAGGTTGTAACAAGAAAAAAAGAGAGAGAGAGAGAGAGAAAGAAAGGAAGTAAGAAAGGAAAAGAAAAAGGAAAAAATATATTCAGACACACGGATGCAGAGACAGCTACAAATTGAGAAGCTAAATGTCATGTGTATGGAATGTAATTAGAAGAGAAAGTCTAGAGAATTGTGAGCATCGTGGAGAATTTGCAATGAGTCCACTGCGGGAGAGGCCATAAGGCTGCTGACCCACAGACATTGCCTTCGCAGTCGGGAAATATTTCCCCCCACTGCAGCGGGAGTCAGCTCCTCCTGCTATGTGCCAGACTGCCAGGGTCCCGGCTGGGGCGTATCCTTCCCAGGTCCCCTGAGAACGAAGCACCAGGGGTGACTGTTTCTGTTCCTGTATTGTCCAGTATCGTGCCTATCCTCCTGTGAGCACTCAGAAAGCGCCAGGCGGGCTGTCGTCCCCAATGCCTCCTTCACGTTCCCTCTAATGTCCACAGACTCCGGGAAAGCTCTCAGATATGACCCAAGGGGACCAACTTTTCTCTGTGCGGAGAAGCCAGTGAGAGAGATGATGACAGGGCTTATGGTGCATGCTGTTCTTCGGGTCCCAGAGGTGGACCTGGGGGGTGGGTGGCTGACCTTTAAGGGCAAGGGTCCTGGCAGTGGCTGAGTATGAAGCTCCTCCCCCAAGGTCTCCACTGCCCTGGTCCCACCCCTGCCTAATGTGTGGCTTCTTCCTGGCCTGCAGCTCTTAGTTCTTCACAGAAGAGCCCAGAGACACAGACTTCTGGTGGCCCTGCAGCTTTGGCTTGACATGCTGCTGCTGTTGCTGCTGCTGTGGGGCGCGAAGGGGGTAGAGGGTGGAAATGATCTTTGGGAGCGTTACACCCTGAGTGTGAAAAGGGAGATAGAGGTGCAAGAGGGCCTGTGTGTCCTGGTGCCCTGTGACTTCTCCTACCCCAAGGAGAAACGGACCGATTCTGACCCGATTCATGGATACTGGTTCCGGGATGGAGAGAAAGAGAGAGAAAGATCCTCCAGTGGCCACAAATAACCCAGAGCGGCCAGTGCTGAACAGGACCCAGGGCCGATTCTCCCTGCTCGGAGACACAGGGAAGAATAACTGCTCCCTGGGAATCACAGACACCAGGAAGGAGGACGCCGGGTCATACTTCTTTCGCATGGAGAGAGGACGATTGAAGTTTAATTATCTTCTGAACAAGATGACTCTGCGTGTGACAGGTCAGACATGCCTTGCAGAGAAGCCATCATGGGGCCACAGGGCAGGCTTGGGATAGCTGGGTCTGAGCATCAGGGCTCAGGGGAGGATCTGGATCTGAGCTGGGCTTGCCTGAAGCTGCACCTCACCCCTCCTGACCCTCAATTCTCCCCTCTCCTCTCCAGCCCTCACTGAAACCCCCCACATCCTTATCCCGGAGACCCTGGAGGCCGGCCGTCCCAGCAACCTGACCTGCTCTGCGCCTTGGACCTGTGTGTCCCCCACCTTCTCCTGGACTGGTGCCTCTGTGTCAGCCTTGAGCCCCGACACCACTGGCTCCTCAGTGCTGACTGTCATCCCCCAGCCCTGGGACCATGGCACCGATGTCACTTGTCAGGTCACCCTGCCTGGATCTGGTGTGACCACAAGAACAACCACCTGTCTCAACGTGTTATGTGAGTCCAGGGTGGGACACTGAGTCTTTGATGGACAGAAACCCAAGGGGACAGTGGGATGGAATTGAGGTCTTACACTGAGTCACTGAATATGGATGTGGGCAGATCAGAACCTGATGGAACCAGATGGATCCACACCGTCCTCACCTAGGCAGCTACTGGGGTCAGAGGAAGGGTGTCCTTGACTTTTCTCTAACGAGTCCACTGTGTCATCCTCTCTCAGATGCTCCAAGGAATCTAACCATGACTGTCCACAAAGGGGTTAGTGCAGGTAAGACAAGAAATTCTGGATGGTGTATGCAAGACCCGTTCATTAAAGGGCAAATCCTGTCCTCCCCATGCATGATTTACTGTGGATACAGCAACCCCTCACAGAGAGACAGTGTTTCTTCCCCAGCTGAAACATTATTGGCCCTGTGAGCATCTGTCCCCAAATACCCTCGCTCCCAAGGAGAGCTATACATTCACATGGACCACAATAGCACAGGTCAGCACTAACATAGCCAATGGTCAGAGCACATTCTTCTCCTCCGTCTTTTGGACCAGCCTCCAGCTCCAGCTCTTCCTTCCTCTTAGCTTTGAATTGAGTGACTGGGGAAGAGACCTTCCACAAGCGTGTATATTCAGAACGCATGGTGTCTGTCCCCTGAACTTCAGGTGCCTCCCATGGTGTGGTCAGTGTCCACACAGGCTGAGGCAGGTGAGACTGTATTTGTCTACCTGAATGTCTGGCAGGGAACTAAATGTTAACAGCTCAGATGGTTTAGGTCTCCAAGACTTTGGTCAATCATATGTGGATGAATTCTGACTCTAGGGATCTCTGTATTATTAGGCAGCCGAGGTACTGACTTCATTCTTTCAACAGAAATGCACCGTAAATCTATGCTCACAAATATTGAATGAATTCAAATATTGAGAGAAGTGGTAGGATATTTCCATCAAGATTATATTTTGAGCACTGTGGGATGATAACTTGTGCGTTTTACAGCCTCACCTCCCGTTGGTAACATTACCAATAGGGAACAACAATGGAAATGTCTATATGGTTTATAAAAATATATTTGTTTTGTCACATTTTTATACACACATACTCACATACACTTTGATGTCGCCCTTCCTCACTTATCTCTTTCTCCCTCCTGCTTTCATGTCTTGTGTTTGTGGCCCACTGCATTTAATTAGGGTTAGAAGAATGAGCAGTGGGTGGGGTCATTTATTTGAGAAAGGACAACTTTACCAGTGGCTATACTACTGAGGACTTTGATTTCCCCTCCCCCTTGTCAGCAACAATAACTTCTCAGAGATGGGTAGAACTGTTGACCCCACCCCCTTCCATAACTGGAAGTTCGATGGGCGCTGTCTAGTGCAGGGTGGACACAGTTCATGGGTGAAACAACCATGTTATATCCAGGAGACTGATTCGCTGCATTCTCTCCATCTGCTTGCTCTTACATCTCCCCTTCCCTTCTTCCATGATGCTCCCAGGGCATTTCTCCTGTGTGAGTGTCATACCTTCATGGTATAGTCCAAACAAAAATTTCTGAGAGCAGATATAGGTACACAACCTCCCAGGCTGGCCTTGAGCTCTGATTGTCTGAGAGGTGGGACTTCAGGTCTGTGGGTACCACCATGTCCACATCAGTCACTGCTTGTCCATTCCTGGAACTATTATGATTGCTCTTTCTGTGGTTCACTTTTTATCATTTAGACTTGAACACTCTTTCCAAGATAGAGAAATTACCAATTCCTTTTCAAATGAATGTTAAATGTACTACACACTATCCTATTTCCATGAAGTTCAGAAATTTGTAGAAAGCAGAAGGAATTTCCTATAGTCACATTGACCTACCCAAACATGTTCCAATGTCCATATGTGAGTTCATTCTCTCTGTCTCTCTCTGTCTCTGTCTCTGTCTCTGTCTCTCTCTCTCTGTCTCTCTCTGTCTCTGTCTCTGTCTCTCTCTCTCTCTCTCTCTCTCTCTCTCTCTCTCTCTCTCTCTCTCTCTCTCTCTGTCATATGACTGGAGGTGTCTGCCACTCTGACCTTGTCCACCTGAGGATCGTACCTGTGTTCTTTGGTGCATTCTAGCCTGTGCAGTTTTGCATTCTCTGTCCCTTCTGGGGTCCTTTCGGTCTTCATCATGTTCTGGCTTCAAGCTTGACCCTTCCTCATGACTTTGGGCATAAGTAGACAGATATCCTTCCTCCAGCAAGTGCTCCTGGAACACAAGCCTATGAGCTGACATTTCTTCCAAACCACAACAATTCCTGGAGGAAGAAGGGACGCCCATGACTCACAGAGCTACTGAAATTTATGAGATCTGGGAAACGCAAACAGTTCAAAGACTCACAAAGCCCCTTCTACAAGTTACACAAACAGGGAAAAAAATCACACACACACACACACACACACACACACACACACACACACACACACAAACACACACACACACAAAGAGAGAGTGGGGGTGGGGCTCATAAGAGGACCTGCTTGCTTCTGTACACCCAATCTTTTTGGGGGAAAACAGTATTTATCTATTTTTTATATTTATTAATTATTTTTTATTTTAATTTGAAACAACCTTGTTTTACAGGTCAATCCCAGTTTCCACACCCTCCCATCCTCCCCTGTTCCTCTAACCAACCCCCATCTCATCCCCTTTTTGCTCCCCAGGGAGGGTGAATCCTTCCACAAGGAGTCTTCAAAGTCTGTCCTGTCATTTGGAGCAGGGCCTAGGCCCTTCCCCATGTGTGTAGGCTGAGGGCGCGTCCCTCTATGAGTACACCGAATCTTTACTCATTTTCTGCTGGGGTCTTCTTCCTTGTCGTGACTTCTTTGTCACTAATGACTCCATGTTTCTTCCTCTCCAGCAATCACAGCTATGAGAAATGGCTCAACACTGACTGTGTTAGAAGGAGAGTTCCTTCGTATGGTCTGCACTGTTGACAGTAACCCTCCTGCCAGCCTGAGCTGGGCCCATGAGACCCCCATTCTGAGTTCCATACAGTTCCCAAAACCTGGGTTGCTGGAACTCCCTCAAATCCACCCGAGATATGAAGGCAAATTCACCTGCTCTGCACAGAATGCCCTCGGATTTCAGCACACCTCTCTGAGCCTGGTCTTAAAGCGTGAGTGTCAAGTGACAGCTAAGGGGACCATACATTCTTTGGAAGGATCCAGGGTTCTTGGTCACTGAACAGCAAGGGAAGAGCATGAGCCCTGCTTATTAGCCCCACATTAGTTCCCATCCGTGTGCTTGAGGCTCAGAGCCCAGGACAGTCAGCATGCAGGGTGGGGTAGTCCTGGGATCATATGGTCTTAAGTTCGGGGATGAGGGGCATTTAGAGGATCTGAACTTACCGAGAGAGGAAGGTCTGTGGGTGGTGTTTAGCCCATGATGCCAGCACTGACCACATTTCTGCAGGGAAACCAGGCCTGATGGCAGAGGTGGTTCTGGTGGCTGTGGTAGAGGCAGCTGTTAAAGTCTTGCTCCTTGGGCTGTGCCTCATAATCCTCAGGTGAGTGCTGCCCCCAAGAGAGGGAGAGTGCCTGGGGGAAGAAGTCCCCTGATGCTAAATCCCAGAGTCTCAGTGCTGGGGAGGCAGAGATGGTCAGGGGTGTGGGGAGAGGTGAGAGGATTGTAGGCAGTGGGAACTGCACAGATGCCGACCCCCCTGTCTATCATGTAGGAAGAAGAGGCAGGCAGCAGTGCACAGGGACTGTGCAGACATGGCCTCCAGTTAGTGTCTCAGGTGAGCAAGGTGGACCCCTGCAGGCCTCTCAGCTCCTTCCATACAATGACCTGCCTGGCTCAGCATGGCCATGGCCAGCTGTCCAACCCCACCCTAAACCCTTGTCCCCACTGTTGAAACCAGCTGTCTGCTGACCCCGCCCCTGACAATGGCTAGGAATGCATGGCCATGGCATTGCTAAGATAATCAACTCATTACTAGGGGACTCAGTTTCCCTTTTAAAGCAAGCACCACACCCCTCTCTCTTTTGCTGTCTCTTTTGCTCTCTCCTGCTTCCCATTGGCCATGAGCTACGCCCTCTTCTTCCCCTCCTTCCCCTCCTTCCTCTCTGTTCCTGATGCCTCTCTGTCTCTTCCCTTCCCCTCACTCCCCTTCTACATAAACTCCTCATTCAAGCTCTATCTGCCTGGCATGTTATTCCCTCCCGCCTAGGTCACCCTCCCCTGCTATGGAACCCGCTAAGCACTCCCACGTGGTCCCTTACCTTGGGACCCCACTCACTTGGGACCCTCATCCGGGACCTCCTCATCCCTTCTCCAGCTTTTATTCCTATAACTTTAACTAAAGAGCAACAATTTGGTGCCGAAAGTGGGTCATGCACTCCTTGATAACTCGGTGGCCGCCTCTTGTGGGACGGCCAGCCAGAGGCATTGGGGGACCCTGATTAGGAACCAGCAGCCCGCTTCCATCTACCTGTTCCCTGGAAATGCCATTCCACACTGGCTTCAATTCGGTAAGGTACCCTTTTTCATTGTAACTCGTTTCCATAGGGTCTGGGACATTTCCCACGGGTGACTTAAGATACCGCCCTCTCTACATGGTACATATGGTTCCCCCTTCAAGCCTTCCTGCCTTCAGACTGCTGAGTCCTCATCAGCCTCAGATGGCCCTGGCAACGTTTTCGAGCTGACGATCTTCAAAAGAGGCTCTGACATCCTTGCTCCTCTGGCACCTGGCCCTTGGCCACATTCTTGAGCTGACGAGTTCCAAGACTGATTGGCCACTCTTTCCTTCACCCGAGGGGAATAAACCAGCCTAGATATCCACTAGAAAATAAGTCAAATTGACCACAAATAGTACCAGCGAACAGGTAGATGGAAGGAGTTAGCATACATCAAAACTTTTTCTACCTCTCTGCTACACAATCTCTTTCCCTAAACTTGCCCGTTTCTGTTCTCTTCCTGCCACGCTAAAACTCTCCTGCCTGTCCCAGCTGCAACCCTTGTCATGGAGGGAACCTCCCTCCACCTACAAGTGTCCTGTTCTGCTAGGCATCCTGGCTCCTGTTCAAATGTCTCACTCTCTTGTTTGTCCTGTCTTGTTTCTTCTCTGTGCAGACGCCATAGGCTCATAGTGGGCAGGGCTGAAGCAGCATCTGCTCTACATACTCTGAGAGTTTCCATTTTCCCCAGGAATGAGGTTTGGCTTTGGTGCCCTAGCCCCACTCATGCCGCCTGGTGCATTCGATTCTCAGACCCACGAGGGGCCTCTTGGGTTTTATACCCTAGCAGTGCCCTTAGACTGGTACATACATTTCTCAGACCTACGGTGGTCTTTTTGGATGTTGCACCCTTGGCTCCTGATGTCCTGTTATTTTTACAAATCCTTCCACCTCAGTCGTGGAGAGAAAAGAAAGACAACTAAATCATATCTCAAAACTTTATGACGTCTGCCAGCAGTGGGGTATGTGTTTATGGCAGCCGCCATCTTGACCACGTGGCCTGGCCTCACCCCATGTGGTTCTTCCCTCTGCTACACCACCGCCCAGGTAGAGGGTCACTCTAGCTGACAAGACCTGTAATTCATTCACTTTTTGCCTTTTATTCTTTTTTCCCTGACTCTGTTGCACATGGCATCACACTCTGGGTTTACTTATTTTTACCCAGTCCTGTTTGATATATCTATACATGTGATTTAACTTTATGTGTAATGTAAGCTAAGTCTATATACAACTTAAATTCAACTGTGCTATATCAAATATTTCGAAATTGTTATGTGTCTTTAAATGACGGTAAACATTTAATGCTATAAAGGTCTATTTCAAATTAACAAAATATGCCGCCCAGTTCTTCCTGTAAGCTGTTCATAAAGATTAAGCTTCTATTTCAAAAAGGAAATTTTTCTCTACCTCTTTGTCCTTTATAGGTGTAAATCTAACCTACGATGTTAAAACCAGTTAAAGTCAGGCTGGAGGGCTCTGAGCAAGACATCCCTCCACAGCCTCTCAGCTTGGATCCATTTTTCCAGACAGATGAATGATTACATGGATAAAGCCTTCCTTACCTAGCCACATATGTGCTTAGAACAAATAACTGAAGACAAATTTTTTTCTGCTGAGATATGCTAAACAGTCAGACAACCCTCAAATACTCAGAGATCTAGAGAATATGGCATTTAAAATGTTTCATTGAAAAACTTCTATAACAGAGAGACAGGCCAGCTGCTGGCACCACCCATTTCCTCCATGGACAGCAAAGAAGCTCCACCCATGAAATTGGCAACGCTACCCACTGAGCTATCCTGCCTTTCATCTCAACTGCTGCAAAGGGCTCTAAGGACCGTGGACAAAAGGGCAGTGGAATCGACTTGCTCCACGTTGCTTGAGCCAACGGTAGGCAAGTCTTCCAAAACCTCCTAATCCACAGGTCGTGTGCCATCAGCAGAAGGCAGATGTCCTGAAAGCCTGTGACCTCAACAACTGTGGAGGACCTGGGGGTGGCTGTCCATGCTGCCAGCTAGTGAGTCTCTGTTGCTCTCTAATCATTCAGGTAGAATTTTATCCTTCTCAAGACCTCTGATGCTTTTGACGACTGGTAGCTCTGTCAGCTTAAAGCAGCAGCCAAGTCTCCAACTGTTACAAAACTTTTCAGAAACGGGTATTTTAAGGTTACTACCGTTTATAGTCTTAACATTAACCAATAAAGTCTTAGTGAGCTACTAATCCAATTCTGACAGAGTACTAAACACCGTACTATGCCACTATATGATCATAACTGTATAAGCTCAAAATAAGGTGCTTTTCATTGTGCTAAATATCTGTCAGTTGTATAAATATTAATTCTTTCAGCCAAATTGTTTCTAACATGAGTAAGCTGCTAATGTGCCTAATATTTATGTTTTCACAAACTCCAAGGATCCTTGTGAGGTCCAGGGAGCTGAATTGGACCCAACCCAACAGGTCAGATTCACTCCAAATAAATATTCCTCAACTTCACTCAACTTTTCCCTGTTCCCAGGACTCCCTTCCCTCACCCCCAAAACCCCTCCCTCATCTTACAATTCTCCCCTCAAGTACCAGGACCTAAGAAAAAAAACCTCTAAACTTAACTTTGTCCTCTGCTCTGCCAACATCTTGCCAGGTCTCAAAGAGACGCCAGAGTTCCATACAGTCAGGACTGCGATGAAACAACCAGCTACCAGGACATGGCAGCACCCAGCTTTCTCAGATCCCCCAAAGATGATCAATGCCCCCAAGTCAGCAGGAAGCAGTCTTGAGAACTCCACATCCTTATTCCCTAACCTGCCGTGCCCAACCCCCACCTTTTTAATAATAATGAGAGGTGGGAATATTGGAAATCAGCTGTCTGCTGATCCCGCCCCCTAACTATAGGCTGGACACGCATGGCCATGTCATAGCTATGACAGTGCACAGGGGACTCAGTTCCTCTTTTAAAGCAAGTGCCACAACCCCCTCTCTTTGCTCTCTCTTTTGCTCTCTCCTGTTTTCCACTGGCCACCAGCTCCCCCCCCTCTTCTTCTCTTCCCTCCTCCCCCTCCTTCCTCTTCTGTTCCTGGTGCCTCTATGTCTCCTCCCTCCACCCTCACTTCCCTTTCTAATAAACTCCTCATTTAAGCTCTATCTGCCTTGCATGTTATTCCTTCCTGCCTTGGTCACCCTCACCTGCTGTGGAACCTGCTAAGCTTTCCCATGTGGTCCCTTCCCTGGGACCCCACTCACTCAGGACCACTCACCCCACCTCTTCTCCTGCTTTTATTCCCATAACTGTAACTAAAGAACAGCACTTACCAAACCCCATGATGATCCTGGTCTCATCTGTATGAGCTCTCTCCATTCTTTTTCATGCCATGAAACACTACCTGGTCTCTCTCTCTGTCTCTCTCTCTCTTTCTCTCTCTCTGTCTCTCTCTCTCTGTCTCTCTCTCTCTGTCTGTCTATCTCTCTGTCTCTCTCTCTGTCTCTCTCTCTCTGTCTCTCTCTCTGTCTCTCTCTCTGTCTCTCTCTCTGTCTCTCTCTCTGTCTCTCTCTCTGTCTCCCTCTCTGTCTCCCTCTCTGTCTCCCTCTCTGTCTCCCTCTCTGTCTCCCTCTCTGTCTCCCTCTCTGTCTCCCTCTCTGTGTCTCTCTGTCCCCCCCTTCTGTCTCTCTCTGTCTCTCTCTTTCCTCACACTCTGGACCAGGGTTACCCCTTTTTCTACCTGAATTCTGATCATCTCTGGTCCTCAAATATTCCTAGTCAGAATTCCCATCATCCACGATGTCCATGATTTTGATACTGGCCCTCAAGAATGAGCTTCCTGTTGCAACCATTCCCCACTTCCTCCACTACTTCCCGAACCACCCTGACCCCTCACCATGGCTGGGGATGGGCAGACATCACAGCCTGCAGAGTGGGCCTTGCGGGGTCTATGTGCTGCTAGACTGTCTTTCCCATGTTTCCTGATGACTGCATCATGAATTTCTGTTGCACGCCTATCAAGGCCAGCAAGGAAACAGGCAAGCACAACTCTTGTTTATGCAGTTTATTCAGGATCCTTGTACATCAGCTTCTTTTGCCCTCATCATCTTACGCTTCTCCCATCAGCTCACCCTGCTTCTCCCATTAGCTTACCCTGCTTCTCTCAGCCCCAGCAAGCCCTTAAATGTGCTCACAGCCCAATCAGCTCATGCCACCTGGTGATCCCGGATAGGCCACAGAAGGAGGAAGTGCACCAGATCCATCAAGCACTTCCAAATAAGGCTTGTTTACAGCTAAGCACGAACTATCTGGCATCTAGCCAGGCACCATCTTGGGACTGTGGCTTCCCACAGTTCCCCCTTTTATGTTTTAACACAACAGGCAAGGGTAGTGGTCTGATCTCTGATGAACAAGGGACATTGTAATGACCCCACACCCAGTTATCAGCAAAGGTGGTGCCACACCCGTCCGGTATCTTTTGTCAGAGATGGGATTAGGATACCAACCCATATGCAATCAGACTTGCCCTCCGTGAAGTTGCAAGACGCTAGCCTCAAGTGCAGTACTTTGTCTCGCATCCTGAGTGTGATGACAGCTTAGCCCTTTCAAGCCTGAGGTGATTGTCCTGCCTCCAGGGCTGCGAAGGCTTGTACAATCATGGCATTATTTCTCCTCTGTGTAACCCTCATCCTCCAGATACACCATACGGCAATGAGACTGACTAGGATAAGCACCCCTCCCAGGGCAAGTATTCCCACACATTCTTCCAGATGATTCATGGCGTGGGTGATCCATGTAGACAGTCCCTCAGCAATGGAGACATCGACCTGGGTAGAATTCACATTCACGATAGAGAGCCTCAGGTTGTTCATCAACTTATCGAAGTTGCCACACCAATTACCTAAAAGATACTGTGAGAGCTGTTTAGACATATTGGCTGCTAAAGAATAATTCTAGTAGGATACTACAGTCATGCACAAGCCGGTCATCTTCCATTCACAGCCCAGCTGTGCCAACTGCCATAGAGCATCGACCTGTTCCTGAGCAAGGTCAATGCTTTGATTCAGGACCAATTGCTACTAAAAAAACCTAGGAAAAACTTGAGCCGAGTGTCTAATTGGCATGGGCTTTGGGAACACCGACAGGATTCCCCACAGCTGATCCGCTTTCATCTCGCCAATCAACATCACCATCATCAGCATCAGATGAATCAACCTGCAACGTGCCCTAATATGTTGAATGTAAAAGGGCTGTAAACGCCTCCAAATTAACTCTTGCAGCTGTATTATGTATGGCTGAATAGCGATATTTACCTTTACCTTCCCTGCCATTTGAGGCATGACACAGTCCTTATTTATCTTAGCCCCTAAATAATTAATGACACTACCCAACTGGACCTTTTCTGAGACAAGCTGTTTTATCAAGGGCATGGCCGTATCAGGGTCTCCAAATACCCTCCTAGCTGCCTCCACTATTCTGGCCACAACATCAGAAAACTTTTCAACAGCCTTGCAGCATTTTTGATTCTCTAGGCAGCTGCAAACAAGTTTCCAAACAGGCCTCGTCCCTGAAGTCAACGCTCCCTGTGTCCAGGCAAAATCTAGATCCTTCCAAAGTTTATCCCAACAGCTGGTACTTACATTGCCTGAGATGGCAAACCAGGGAGCTACTGTCTCAACTTCCCTAAGAAACCTTTCTAATGTGCTTTTCTTTAGTTTCTACCCTTTTATTTCCTTTTTACCTTTAAAAAGATTGCTTGTGTCATTAACCAGTTATAACCAAGCCCACTTAAATGAAAACAAACATTTATGAACAATATTTGGGAATTTGGGTGTTGTTCTTTCTAAACTACTTCCTGCTTGTAGGGGGCGCTGTCATGGGGGTCCTAAGAAGATGCATAAATCTTGGCTGTTGACATTGCTTCAGGGGGTCTTGCTTGATAAAACCACATTAGTCTGGAAGGAATCCACAGCTTTTCATTTTCTGTGGAAGCAAATTAGAAATCCTTTTCCCCAGTATCTTTTCCTTAGGCTTAAATTTTGGAGTCAAGCGTTCTTAAAGTATATAAATTGGATTAGTCCAGCAGCATTTCTTTTATCAGTCATTGTTATTTTCTCAGCAATCAAATAATTTAGAAACAGAAGAATCGCTTAGAGTATCCCAAATTTCTCTGTGCCTTCCATCTTTACGTGGCTTTTTTATTATTCTATTTCTTCTTCTATTTTTACATATTTTGAGACAGGGTTTCCCTGTGTAACTTTTATCTGTCCTGGAATTCCCTCTGTATAGCAGGTTTACTTTGAAATCACAGAGATCTGTTTGCCTCTGCCTCCCGAGTGCTGGGATTAATGGCGTGTGCCACCACACCTATCCATTCTACTTACTTTTTTCTGTTTTAAACATTAGTCCAAACCCCGAACTACATTGCTCCTTACCGGAGACCTTATCGCCTCTTTACCGAGGGCCTTAGCTTGGTCCTAACTTACCTGGGACTTACCAGTCGACTGCCCTGACTGCAGGAAGTTCTGAGCCGTTCACCCATGGAGAGGTTCCCCGTACGGGCCACCACTTGTTGCGTGCCTACCTAGGCCTGCAAGGAAACACGCAACCACGACTCTTCTTCAAGCAGTTTATTCAGGATCCTTGTACATCAGCTTCCTCTGCTCCCATCAGCTTACCCTGCTTCTCTCATCAGTTTACCCTGCTTCTCTCATCAGTTTACCCTGCTTCTCCCATCAGCTTACACCTCTCCCAGCCCCAGCAAGCCCTTAAATGTGCTCACAGCCCAATCAGCCCATGCCACCTGGTGATCCCGGATAGGCCACAGAAGGAGGAAGCGCACCAGATCCGTCAAACACTTCCAAATAAGGCTTGTTTACAGCTAAGCCAACTACCTGATATCAAGCCAGGTGCCATCTTGGGGCTGTAGCTTCCCACAAATTTCCCCGCCCCCTACATTGAAAACTGTGTGTTTATGAGTCTCCACACCTCAAAGCCCTTCCCCAAGCTCTCCCTCCTGTCCCTTACCTGAGCACCTCAACCTCTAGCCACATGTTACTCTGGGTAGGCGTGTGCTTGACTTGTACCTCAGACCATGTGGGGAAGCGACTATTCCTACATGTGGCCCGTTTTCCTGAGTGCCAGGCAGCATTCCACAGGACACGGAACTGATCCATGCCATTACCAAAGAGTGACCGAGGTAAAGACGAGAGCAGGAACAAAAATATGCGATGAATTATTACATGTCAACTGGAGATGTGAGTGTGCAGACAGCTGATGTAGGAGAGGAGCCCGTGACACGAGGGACATTGGAAAGCTCCCAGGATGAGAGCAGGAAGCCTCCTTGGGTCTGCTGGAGGAAGATGCCTCAAGGAGATGGACCGTGGACAGTGTGCCCAATGGCTTAGAGTGTGGTACTCACAGAAAGAGCAGATGTGGAGCAAACGGAGGCAGAGGGAGGGCAGTGGGAGATGCTAACCTATAGGGCACCACAGGAGACAAGAGGCTTTGAGAGATGCAGAGCTGTGATTGCATTTTCATGGAGGGGCAGGGCTACTCAGCCTCCTGGAGGAGGTGCAGTGTCATGTACCTGGCAGGCCACATGTTGGCAGCTCAGGCCAACAGAGATCTAATGGCTGTTGAGAGTTGATGTGAGATGTTATTCTGTATATATGTTTCTCATAATGGTTAATAAAGCCCTGTGGCCAATAGAAAACTAGATAGGCAGGGCTAGGAGACAAGGAGGAAAGAGGAAGTGGGAAGGAGGAGTCGAGATGTAGACCTGAAAGAAGGAAGATGCCTGCTGTGGCTCCCTGATAAGACAACCACGTGGAAATACTTAGATAAGTAGAAATGGGTTAATAATTAAGACAGAGATATCCCATAAACAATAATGGTAACTGGCCAACAGGACTGTTCAAATACAGAGTCATAGAGTGTTATTTGGGGCTCAATTGGAGGCGGGACCATGGTGGCTGGACAGGCAGCAGCGGGCAGGTAGGAACAACCTGCCATAACATAATGGTGTCAGAACTGGGATTGAGAACTTTCACTTAAAACTTAACAAACGCTTAAAAAATAGTTTTTAGAAACAAGAGAACAGAGACTAGCAAGACTTCTTGGTAGCAGCATTTTCTTGGTTGGATTTGTTTTGCTGTAGACCAAGATTTGCACGGCTCCTTTAAGGGAGGTTTCCAAAATTAGCATAAGCGGCAAAAAACTGCCTTGCATTTAAAGAGCTCTGCTAACAATTCATTGGTGTGTACTAGAGCTGCAATGAAGGTTTACACTGTGTTTTAAAAAATACGCTGGCTTGGGAGAGAAAAAGAAATAAGATACAATGGTTTAAAAAAGAAAATAGAATGGATGGCTATGGTGGTGCACGCCATTAATCCCAGCACTTGGCAGACAGAGGCAAGCAGATCTCTGTGATTTCAAAGCAAACCTGGTATGCAGTGAATTCCAGGACAGATAAAAGTTACACAGAGAAACCCTGTCTCAAAATATGTAAAAATAAAAGTAGAATAAATAGAGTAATAAAAAAGCCACGTAAAGATGGAAAACACAGAGAATTTTGGATACTATATGCGCTTCTGTTGCCTTTAAATTATTTGATTGCTGAGAAAATAATTACTGATAAAAGAAATGCTGCTAAATTTATTCAATTTATATATTTTAAAAATGCTTTGACTCCAAAATTTAAGCCTAAGGACAAGTTACTGGGGAAAAGGATTTCTATTTTTATTTCCATAGAAAATGGAAAGCTGTGGATTCTTTTCAGACTTATATGGTTTGATCAAGCAAGACCCCCTGACGCAATGTCAATGAGACATTGCAACCTTACAGACCAAGACAGCCAAGATTTCTGCATCTTCTTAGGATCCCCATGACAGCGCCCTCTATCAGCAGGAAGTAGTTTAGAAAGAACGACGCCCAAATTACCAAATATTGTTTGTAAATGTTTGTTTTCATTTGGATTGGCTTGGTTGTGAATGGCTAATGACCACAAACGATTTTTTTAAAGGTAAAAAGGGAATTATGGTATAGATATGAATACTTTGCTTTGGAATGGATTTTCTTTTATCGATACAATTTAAGGTCAATTTTGTGACATGTATATTTCTCCTCTTGTTTAGGTATTGTGTTTATATAGCTCATTGGAAAATGTAATGTATAATTTAATACAGATTATAGAGAGTTACCTATGATAGTTAAAACTTAGAGTTAAGTTAGTTTGGATTTCTAGATATGCAGAGATAAATAGGCATTCTTCAAACCTTTCAAAGACCTACAGAATATGGCATTTAAAATGGTTTAGGGTTTTTCTTGACAGTGAGGCACAACTGCTCCTGGTAACACCACCTGTGTCAGAAAGGAAGATGGGCATTGAAGAAACATGTTATGGAGTTTGCTTCTAATATGGCAAGACTAGCCATTTGAGCGAGGTACTTCTCTTGTCTAGACTGTTTGACTTTATGTTGTAGAAACTGGACATGCAGGACCCACAAAAAGGTGACTGCTGATTCAAGATGGACATTGTTACAGGATTCCTGCTTCATGGAAGAGGCTGCCAGACAGCCAGACAGTCTACAGGACACAAAGAAAAGTTTCCTGCCTTGTTGAGGAGTCTGGACACACACTATGGCCTATGGGCTGAAGATGGAACATTACAGAAGAACTTCTGGTGACTGACCAGGCAATGCATTGTCTCTGTCATTTCTAGAGTTTATATATTATCCTTCTGTGGTCTTTGAAGGAGTTGAAGACAGATAGTTTTGGTTATAGTTTTTCTTAGTTAGGATTAAAGATAAGTTACATATAGGACTTTAGACTCACAAAGATAGGATAGATGATATTTTCTTTAAGTCTTAATGATGTTAATGGACTAAATATTGTTTACTGTGATTCTTATTTGATAACTATTGTATGTTATATTTTGCTATGTTAAGGTTAAACCCCTTCTTTTACTTTAGACAGAAAAGAGGAGATGATGGGAGATGTTATTCTGTATATATGTTTCTCATACTGGTTAATAAAGCTCTGTGGCCAATGAGATAGCAAGATAGGTGGGGCTAGGAGACAAGGAGGAAAGAGGAAGTAGGAGGGAGGAGTCGAGATGTAGCCCGGGAAGAGAGGAAGATGCCCGCCACGGCTCCCGATAAGACGACCACGTGGAAATACTTAGATAAGTAGAAATGGGTTAATAATTAAGGCAGAGCTAGCCCATAAACAATAATGGTAACTGGCCAACAGGATTGTATCAAATACAGAGTCTCAGAGTGTTATTTGGGGCACATGTGGTTGCGGGACCATGGCGGCAGGACCGGGAGGCCGGCGGGGAGGAACCTGCCATAACAGGGGTGGGATCAGAGAGCACAGCCAGCCAATCAGAAACAGCTGTTTCCATGGACCTTTTGCAACAGCAAGTGTTTGCTTAATAATTGCGATAAGTATTTGAATTGCCCTTGGATATTTTTGCTAAGTATTTCCAGCTTATTAAAGTAAATGTAAAAACTAAAATTTAGAGGTTAAAGAGACATGGCTCAAAGTTAAAATCAACTACTGTTCTTCAGAGCTCCCAGGCTTGGTTCCCAATTCCCACGTGTTGGGTCACACCTTCAGTAGTGGTTCCTGTGTTCCTTTTCTGAACTTGTGCAAGGACATATAGGCGGGCAAAACATAAATGATTCTATTAATGCACAAACAAAATTTTAAGATGGAAAGTTAGTGTCCTGGGCTGGAGAGATGGCTCACAGGTAAAGAGTACTGACTGATTTTCCAGAGGTCCTGAGTTCAATTCCTAGCAGCCATATGGAGCCTGACAACCATGTGTAATGAGATCTGGTCACAGGCATACATGCAGGCAGAACATGGTATACATAATAAATACATATTAAAAGAAGAAGAAGAGGAGGTAGAGGAAGAGGAGCAAGAGGAGGAGCAGGAGGAGGAGGAACAGGAGAAGGAGGAGGAGCAGCAGAAGGAGGGAACAGGAGGAGGAGGAAGAGCAGGAGGAGCAGGAGGAGCAGGAGGAGGAGGAACAAAAGGAGGATGAGGAAGAGGAGGAGCAGGAAGAGGAAGAGGAAGAAGAGGAGGAGGAAGAGGTGGAGGAGGAAAAGAAGCAGGAGGAGGAGGAAGAGGAGAAGGAGGAGGAGGAAGAGGAGGAGGAGGAGGAAGAGGAGGAGGAGGAGGAGGAACAGAAGCAGGAGAAGGAGGAGGAGGAAGTCAGAGCCTGGTGTAGAATGTTGCTGGTGGCCATGTCAGAGGAGGAACAGGCGGCCACTGAGCTTCAGGATTTTGCCTTCAGGATTCGGTTCACCAGAGCCCAGGGCTCTGATGGCTGACTCTCAGGTGAGCAAGGCTCCAGGGACTTGGGCTCCAGATTACCTCTTGCTTCTGCTGAGCCTTTACAAATTTGCCCCTGCCTGTTTCCTCTGGTGTCTGGCAGGGTGTGCATGGGGGTTGGGGGATCCCCACTGCCCTTAGTATGGTGTGATTATCTCATGGACGTTTCCCCTTCTACTGGGCACTTTCTCCTGTGGGTTAGTGTGGGGATGGTTTCCTCTGAATCTGTACTGTTTAACTGAAGTAGTCATTTTACACAATAGCTCTGTCAAATAGAATGTTGATGATTAAGGGGTTTAACAAATGTATTAAAGGACTGCAATAGAGACTAGGGTAGTGGAAAAGTTAATATTGGCTAAGGTAGGATACAGTGTTGTTCCCAGCCGAGATCAGCAGGGGCTGCAGAGGTCAGAAAACAGGAACAAGAAAGTGTCTCACAGCGAGGACATACGAGTTTCTCTTGAGGAGACTGTGGTCTATGTTAATGACTAAGGAAACCAACCGAGTCCCAGGACCCAGGCCAGCTCCAGTTCTGTTAATCTTAATATTGGGAAATGTAGCTGCGGGTTTCAATGTGCACCCTAGCTACAACAAAGCTTTAAACAATGACTTCATGCCACAAAAGGAAACCAAAGACTTGGGTGGTTAGTAAAGATAACAGGACTCTAAAATATAAAACATGAAAGTAAGTAGCAGTTTCCTGGCCATTATGAAAACGACCCCCGGTGTAAACAGCTATGGCTGAAAGGCCCCTGAAAGAAGAATGTGAACTGAGTGTGGGTTGGTTAGAGAATGTGTAAGGATGTGCTTAAGAAATGTAAAGGGGCTGACTTGTTCCAGGAAAAAAATATGTTTTTATGGTGATGTAGTAACTTCTGGATTGGGATAAATCGTCTTTGTAATGAACATGTGTGTAAGTGTGTGTGAGAGTGTGTGTGAGTGTGTGAGAGTGCGTGTGAGTGTGTGTGAGTGTGTGACTGTGTGTGAGTGTGTGTGAGCATGAGAGTCTGTGTGTGTGAGAGTGTGAAAGTTTGTGTGAGTGTGTGTGTGTGAGCATTGTGAGTGTGTGTGTGTGTGTGAGCATGTGTGAGCGTGTGTGTGTGTGTGTGTGAGTGTGTGTGTGAGTGTGTGTGAGCGTGTGTGTGTGTATGTGTGTGAGTGCGTGTGTGTGAGTATGTGAGAGTGTGTGTGTGAGTGTGCGTGAGTGTGTGTGAGCATGTGAGTGTGTGTGTGTTTGAGTGTGTGTGTGTGAGCATGTGTGTGTGTGAGCATGTGTGTGTGTGAGCATGTGTGAGCATGTGTGAGCATGTGTGAGTGTGTGTGTGAGTGTGTGTGTGAGTGTGTGTGTGAGAGTGTGTGTGTATGTGTGTGAGTGCGTGTGTTTGAGTGTGTGTGTGTGAGCGTGAGGTGTGAGCATGTGAGTGTGTGTGTGTGTTTGAGTGTGTGTGTGTGAGCATGTGTGAGCATGTGTGAGCATGTTTGTGTGTGTGTGTGAGTGTGTGTGTGTGTGTGTGTGTGTGTGTGTGTGTGTGTGTGTGGGGGGAGTGTTTTCACCTCTCCTGGAGAATTAAGTTTTACTCCCTCATTTAGAAAGGTCATTGAATGGTTAGACCGCTGACTCTGACTCCTGAAGGCTGGTCCTCCCAGGAGCAGAATGAAGTTTTTATGAATGCTCACCACTTCTCTTCATCATCGTCTTAGCGATGTTCAGCTAGAGGTTGCGCTTATTTACAGCTGACACGTGATCTGAAGCTCTCTGAAGTATATGTTCACTGAGGTCCGAGTCTGTGGAACAGGACTCGCCTCACACGCTCATTCACAAACTCCGCTGCTCTCGTGGAGATCGGCTGCTTCTGCTCCTGTTTGTTGCTCCTTGCTTTGTCATCAGAACATTTGAAGAGTAGACTGAGCCGCTCTGGAATATGCAGCTCCGCTGTGGTCACCTACGGAGTGGCTGGTTCCCAGCACCTTCCCCTGCTCCGCAGAGGGCCACTAGCACTTTCGCCAAATGCAGGTCTTTCCCTCAGACTCTGGCGCCAGCCACTCTGTGCCTTCTGTCGTCCTTCCTGTGAACTGGAACCTTTCTGATTGCACATAAACTGTCACAACGTGGCACCCATCTTTCTACATCTGTCTTGTGCAACATCCTCCAAGTTCATCTGTTTTTGCAAATGGTGGGATTGTCTGGTTTTTAATAATAACAATACTTCATTACCATATAACATAAATTATAGATAATAATAATTATTCCTCATCCTCCTCCCCCTTCCTCTCCTCCTCTCCTCCTACTCTTTCTTCCCTGCCCCCTTCTTTTTCCTCCCCTTTTCTCCATCCTTCCCCCATCTTTTCCAGCGCCCCCATCAGTAGACATTTGGTTTAATTCCCTTTTGTGGTTGTAATGGGCAGAGGTGTAGGTGTTGCATTGAGGCATTGATTCCATTCCCTTTAGCTGCCAGTACTTCCAATAACAGTTCTGCAGTGAGGTTGTTCTATTTTTTAATTGTTTTTTTTTTATAAAGTCTTCATACTAATGAGCACAATGTCTGTACTAATTCATGTCCCCACAGAAGTGTAAAAAGATTGTCTTTGCCCCACATCCTTGGAAAACTCATCTTTTCTTTTTGAATTGATTCATTTTTTTTCAAGAACATTTTGCCCAGGGCCAGGCAGTATCCATGTAAGTTAGAAGAAGCATCAGATCCCTTGGCACTGGAGTTGACATGGTTGCTGACAGCTGCCATGTGGCTTCTGGGAATTGAACTCAGGTCTTCGGGACGAGCAGTCAGAGCTCTTAACTGCTGAGCCATCTGTACAGGTGTCATGACTGTGGAAAGGTGCCATGACACAGTAGCGTTGATGCGAACAGAAAGGCTGTTTTCCTTTTTAACCCACCTGAGTCCGCGTATATCTACTTTTAAGTACCATTGATATAGATTCCTGTTAATAACGCTCTTGCCTTTCAGCTTATGCCATTTTTGTGTTCCCTCTGTAATGTGTGCATCCTTTGCTATTGGTTACCTGTTCATCTTTCTTCCTGCAAAGTGTTTCGTACAACTCCACCTGAGGTGCTTGTATGGAATGCATATATTCACCAGGACTGACGCTTGTTTCTGCATAGATTTTGTTTTATTTTAGTGTGACTGTGCCGCATGAGTGCTGGTGCTCACAGGCCAGAAAAGGGGTCTGATTTCCTGGGGCGGGAGTTACAGGTGGCTGTGAGCTGCCTAACCTGGATCTGGGATCTGAACTCAGGGTCTCTGCCTGTGGCAAGTGGCTAGTGCCCCTACCCACTGGACACCCTCTCCAGCCCCCAGGGTGTGATGCGAATGCAGAACTTCAAACAAGCTAGGTAAGAGCCCTTTACACCCTCAGGCCTCTGTCTTTTATTTTGAAAGGGTGTCTCACTGGAGTGCCTAGATTGACCTTGAGGATACTCTACCGTCCAGGCTGGCCAGGAGTGTGTGATTCTCTGGCCCCAGTTGGTGAAGCTGATGGGATCATGAACTCTCGTCACCAAGGCTGCAGATGTTTAGTTTTTAAAATGTGATCCTGTTTACCTGTTTATTTTTATTTCCTACGGTTTCTATAATACCCCCACAGGATTATTTTATAGGCCAGTGTCACATGATCCAGCGCTATTCCCATTAGCACTCTTTTTGGGCCTGCATTCAGGTTTCCATTGACTTTGAGCCACTTTAGGATGTGGTGCCGTGTCCCTGACAGCAGCTGTTTCGAAGGCGAGGAGGGTGCTGTAAAGAGGACATTTAGGAAGTACAAGGGAACTGAAAAGTCCCATTGCAATATAGCAATGTCTGTGGGGAAGGCTCAACTTCCTTATCCTTCTGTGGCTTCTGAGAACTTCTTTACAAATCTGTCCCCAAGAGCCTCTGATGGCACTTGACACAGTCACTTACATGTCTCTCGCATGGCTCAGGGCCATGGGAATCAGAAGTCAGGTTCCCTGGGTACTTATCTGTGTATCACGTGGCTGACTCTCCGTAGAGTGGACTGGCCTCTTTTATTCCCAGTTGGTGAAGGCTTCTGACATCCTAGCCCATCCCTGCACCCCCGTCTCTGCCTCTGCGTCACGAGGCCTCACCTGAGTGTGCATCCGCCGCCCTGTATTTCTCCTTGGAAGGACACGGGATTAGACCACCTGGAGAGTGCAGATGTCCCACCGCATAAGGGCCTTCCCTTGTCACATCAGCTTCCGCTTAGACTTTTTATATAAGGAAAAAGGAACATTTCTGGTTCCAGGAAGCGGGGCTTGGGTTCCCGTGGGCTCCATGCAGCTGGCTGAACTGCCCTGTGTCCCTCTTCCTGTGGCATTCCTGTGTACTCAGCCTCTTTCACCACCTTTGCTCTGCTCTTCCTCTCTGACATATTGGTGGGCTCCTCATGTGATGTCCATGTTGGGACCAGCAGCCTGTTGTTCTGGAAGGGATTGCAAAAGGGTGAAAAGGACTCACGGGAGAAACTGTCCAAGAATAGGTGTCTGGATCCACAGTATATGAATGACTCTTAAACAGTGCACAGACATCATTCCAGTTATATTAAAAAAAAAAAAAAAAAAACAAAAAAAAAACCCCAGCTGTCCCGCACTTAGGAAACAACCACAGATGATATAATGTAAAAAGTAAATGAAGGAAAACACAAAATCCCGAATGAAACAATCAGAATGAGCTGCCTGAGAGGTCCAGGAAGAGATGGGCAGAGATAGGGAAGGGTTTGAATGCAGCGCTGGGTGCTGTGGTCACAGGTGGTGAGCATCAAGGAAGGGCCTGGATGATTCTCTCAGATGCTGGCAGGTTCGAGAAGCCAGGGATTCAGCTGAATAGGTCACAAGGGTCTAGGCGCCTGGAGGGAAGACATCTCTGGTGTGTGATGACAGCGAAGGGAGAAGCAGGGGGGCTGGGTGTGGGGAAGGTGAACATTGTGGGTGTAAGAACCCTTTGGGGTGGTTAATCAGAGCTGGGAAACAGGCTGGTACCAGGAGGTGGTCATAGTCGGGAATCACTGGTCACACCCAGAGGCATCGGGATGCCCCATGCACCTCTCTGTGAAGGGCATGTCATGCCCCATGTAAATGGCACTGTCATGACCTCTCATCTTGTGCTGTGACATTACTGATGTCATCCCCACCACCCGGAGAGCCACCAGGAGAAGGAATGGAAAAAAATGGCATTCTGCCTCTTTCCAGATCACTGTCTTCATCATTCTAGCGTCTGGGGCACAGGGTCCATCTCTGCACTGCTGCTCTCCTGTGGACCCGGTGCCCGGCAAATATGGTCTTTCAAAGAGATCTGCAGAGGTCATGAACAGCAGAAGGATGGCCTTGTGAAGGAAGCCGCCCCCTCAAGGCTTAATTTCCCTGAGTGTAGAATGGACAAAGTAGCATTTTCCAATTAGTTCCCGTGTCTGTTTAGTAGGTCTTCCAGGGAACAAGCAAATGCTATACGCATTGAACAATGGACTGAGCGATGTATTGAGAAAATGCCTCCATAAATTGGAGCTTTAGGCAAGCCTGTAGGACCTTTAGTGGTCACTGAAATCAGTGTGGGTGGTGCCACTCCTGGCTTGGCAGCGCTGGGTTCTAGGAGAAATCAGGCTGAGCAACCTATAAGGAGCAAGTCGATAAGCGACACCCCTCCATGGCCTCTGCATCAGCTCCTGCCCCCAGGTTCCTGTCCTGCTTGAGTTCCTGTCCTGACTTCCTCCAGTGCTGAACAGTGATGTGGAAGCGTAAACCAAGCAAACCCTTTCCTCCCCAAGTTGTTTTGGTCATGGTATTTCATCGCAGCAATGATAGATGACTTCTGGAACTACTCATTGATGAACGGATTCACTTTACAGACCCTGCCTGCCTTCTCTGGACTGTTGGGAGTGGTCTTTGTGGGGCAGAGCCAGCCGAGCGGCTCCAAGTCCGGACCTGAGTGGGGAGTGTGGATGAGGGAAAGGCCAGCTATGGATGATAACGAAAAGACAGACAGAATAAAGGTCAGGAGGGCAGACCAGTCAATACTGAAATGCCATGAGTTTATCTTTCTCCGCTCTTATATGCCATGACCAAAACGGGGAACACAGGATCAAGTATATGGAACAAACAGACTTTTCTTCCTCACTTAATTCTAAGGGTTCAGTAACCATACTTTAGCTCCAACTTCTTGTTCCCTAGCCTTGGGGTCAGGAGTAGCCACACCTCAGATTCAGGTCTGCTGTTATTTAGACTGAGACAGCCAAACGTCCTTCTGTAGCCACACATTTGACCTTTAGGTCTTGTGACTTGCTGACAGCTTTGAACTCTGCCCTTGTGCCAAGATGGAGTGCAGCCATCCCCATGTCCCACTGTGACTCAATTTCCCCTTCATACAGGGCCTATAGCAGGATTCCCAGCTCCACAGCTTCACTAAGCCCCGTGCTTTGTCAGGGGAGGCCTCTGCCTCAGAGATGGATTGGAGAATATATTAGAGCTCCCATAGCTTGTATGGGTTGAGGGCTCGGGAGGACATATTCTACCCTACTCTGGTACTCAGAGGTCCAGAGACCCAGTGAAGAGCTGCCAGGAACATCACTCTTCCCCAGAACACCTGTGTTCTCTATGGGTGTCCAAGCTCAAACTCTTCACATCCCCATAGCCAATGGTTATAGGCTGCTGTATGGGGATCTCTCGCTGTGTGGGGATTATTCTACATCGAGGTCAAAGGCCGAGGGTTGAGTCTGTACCCTTTCATTTTCCTAACCGTGACATCAGAAAGCATGGCCTCTGTGTCTTATTTCCTCCTCTGGGTAATGAGTGCCAAGATCTCCTGAGTAAACTGGGGAGGTAATAGGAGAATGGGGAGGAGAGAAAGGGGGGAGGGAGAAGAACATGAGGGATCAGAAACATCCAGTTGGGACAAGGACAGAAAGGGTGAGCAAGGAAAGAGATACCTTGATAGAGGGGACTGTCGTGGGGTTAACTAGAGACCAAGCACTCGGGAGATCTCCAGGAAGCCACAAGGAGGACCCTAGCTGAGAATCTAAGCAATAGTGGAGAGGCTACCTTAAATTTTCTTCCCCTATAATGAGATCGATGACCACCTTCAACACCATCCTAGAGCCCTCACCCAGTCGCTGATGGAAGCAGAAGCAGAGATCCACAGCTTAGCGCGGAGCTGAACTCCTGAATCCAGTTGCAGAGAGGGAGGAGTGATGAGCAAAGGGGTCAAGACCAAGTTGGGGAACCCCACAGAGACAGCTGACCCGAGCAAGCAAAACTCACAGACTCCAGTCTGACAGCTGGGGAAGCAGCATGCCTGAACCAGGGCCTCTGGTTTTAATTTGAATAAAATTTTATTTTAAGGAAAAAGGAAAGGAGAGGGTGGGCACACTGGTTCTTCCCCCTTGGATAACCTGGTCCATGGGCTCAGTGCGGTCCCCAAATTAGGGATTAGAAAACTTCTGAGATTTGATCACAGTGGAAATAGCTCCCCAGCTTACACCAAGGATAATGATTAAAAACCTTTAAACTTTGTTGTCTAGGTAAGTAATCAAAAACTCATCTGTTTTCTCAAGGTCCAGATGGGGAATGAGTCAGGCTTTGAAACCTTCATGGTCTGTGGCGCATCTATTGCTGGTGTAGCTCACTGAGTGAGGTCAGACTGGACAGGGGACTGAGCGGTGACAGGGTGAGCAGGGGACTGAGGGAGACAGGGTGAGCAGGGGACTGAGGGAGACAGGGTGCACAGGAGACTGAGGGTGACAGGGTGAGCAGGGGACTGAGGGAGACAGGGTGAGCAGGGGACTGAGGGAGACAGGGTGACCAGGGGACTGAGGGTGACAGGGTGAGCAGGGGACTGAGGGAGACAGGGTGAGCAGGGGACTGAGGGAGACTGGGTGAGCAGGGGACTGAGGGTGACAGGGTGTCCTACGGTGAACTGTGACCCTGTTTCCTTGTGCCTGGCTCCTCGTGTACCCTTACAGAGCCTGCCACACTCCAGCACACCCTTTAGGGAAACTAACTCCACATGTTGGACATGCACTGCCATGGAAAGGACAGCATCTGTGACGTGCAATGCAACCTTCCCACGGGTCTAGATTTTGTCATGGTGCACAGGGTGGCAGCTGCTTTCTCTCGCAGAACAACCCTTCCCTTACCACGCTCCTTCTGTCTTGAGCACCACCCCATCGCAGAGCCACCCTTGACACCCTGTAGAAGGTGCCCCGTGTGACCTAGGGACGACTACGTGAACAACTTCCTTGTGGGAACACAAGGCATTCTCGGGACGACACATCTCGGGATGTTGCGGGATATTTCTTTACACTGCGTGAAGATGTGTTACCGTGATTGGTTTAACAAAGAGCTGAATGGCCACCAGGTAGGCAGGAAGGGGTTAGGCGGGATTTCTGAGAACAGATAACTCTGAGGAGAAGAAGAGAGCGGAGTCTTCAGCTGGACACCGATGAAGGAGGCAAGACATGCAGGAGGGGAGGCAAAGGCGAGCCGTGCAACAGCACATAGATTAATAGAAATGAGTTAATTTAAGTTACAAGAGCTACTTAGAAACAAGCCCGAGCTCTCACAATTAGTAATGCATCTCTTTGTCATTCTTTTGTGAGCTGGCAGCCCAAAGAAAAATCCAGCTACAGCAAGGTGCCTGTTTACTCAGCTATAATGACAGAGATCACACAAAAGTGGTTTAGGCCACATGTTTATTTTCTCACTTGAGGGACAGGATGTCCCAGATCAGGGGGTGCACAGGGCAGTTTCCGTCTGTAGCCTGCCCTGTGTCGTCACGTGGCTTGTTGTGCGTGTGACTCTTCTAATAAGGCACCACATTTTATATTAGAGCCATGCCAATCACCTCACTTAACTGAACATGTTTTCTGATATCTTGTTCCGCACCCTCACATCGAGACTGAGGCTGAGACTTCTGCACGTGCACTTGAACAGGATCCACTGCATCCCACAGTGCTCAGGACCACAGACATCTGATTATGCACAGAGGTCTTGCCTCTCCCCAAAGACCAGCAGGGAGCCCAGCCCACACCAGCAGCCTCGGTACCTGGACATCCTTCTTATGAGTCCTCAAAGGATGTGGCCCCAGGGTCATGTGATCCACCAGAAGGAATGTGCTGGAAGCAGGACGCAGAATAACAACTAAGGACAGGGGGAATGACCCATGTGACCCATGCGCTGACTGTGTCTGACTGTGTAGAGAGCACCGTCCTCTCTCCTCCACGGGGAGATCCTCAGAATGAGGGTTTGGGACTGTGGTCCCTCTGACATCTCCTGCCCCAAAGCTCAGCTTCCCCATGACTTCCTGATGCTGCCACCCTCTCTCAGGTCCTGCTCTGTGTGATCCAGGCCTGGGCAGAGGCAGTAAGCATGTTGGGAACCTGCCATGTGGGACCACATTCTTACGAGTCCCGGTCCACCATCCCTACTCTCTTATTTCTGAGAACCAGCTGCACAGGGTGACAGGGCTTTCTACAAGCCCTGGCATTAAACTGCTGTCTGCACAGGGTGACAGGGCCTTTCGGCATTAACCCCCGGCCAACAAACCAGGCAGAGTCTACTAGCTGGATAAGGATGTTAGAGTGGGGGAGATCACAGACAGAGGACTGGGAACTGAGAGTCTGATTTCTTCCCTGGGTGTTATTGGTTTTCTTATTTTACTCTTCTGTCTCTTTGCTCTTTAGGGAGGCCTACCACCCAGCTTCCAAATAAACACACAGGCTTATCCTTATTTATGAATGCCCGGCCTTAGCTTGGCTTACTTCTAGCCAACTTTTCTTATCTTAAATTATCCCATCTACTCTTTTTCTCTGGGCTTTTCCCCTTCTTACTTCTGTACATTTTACTGTCACTGGTACTCCAAGGCTGGCTTTGTGTTTGGGTGGCTGGCCCCTCGCATCCTCCCCCTCCCACTCCTTGGTCTCTTGCCTGCCTCCCAGATTTCTCCTATTTATTCTCTCTGCCTGCCAGCCCCGCCTATCATTTCTCCTGTCTATTAGCTGTTTGGTTTTATTAGACCATCAGGTGTTTTAGACACGCAAAGTAACAAATTTCCACAGAGTTAAACAAATCCAACATTAAAAAAAAATCAAATACATTTTTGCATCATTAAAACAAATGTCCCATAGCATGAACACATGTAACACACCTTAAAATAATATTCTACAGCACCTGAGTGTGGCCCCCATGGAACTCCGTTAGGAAGTGGAAGTGTGTTTTCCCCACGGCCATTGAAAGCGTTGATAACATGTGGGTGGGGAGTGCCTTCTCTGTTGCCAATTATTCCCTGTATTGACTCTTGGGCTTGCGGGGGAGACTCTTCTCAGTCCTGTGACCCCAAAGCCTAGGAATTCTTACCCTCAAGAACCCACATCAAACTGCTCAGACCCCCCTTTCTCTGGCCACCACAGGAGTTCAACTGTGCCATGCTGTCATCCCTGCTGCTGCCCTTGCTGTGGGCAGGTGAGTGAAGACAGGGACAGGGTTGTTGGGACAAGGCCAAGATAACTCATTTCTTTGCAGCATCCCTGGCTCAGGATCTGGGATGCCGGATGACAGTGCCCGAGGCTGTAACAATTCCAGGGGGCTGTGTCCAAGTGCCCTGCAGCACCTACTATCCCTCTTCCTAATCTCTTCCAACTCACCTGATCTTGGCTCCTGCATTCAGGCAGGGGCCAGCACAGACCTCAACTCCCTAATGGCCATAATTGACCCCGAATGACCAGTACTGAAGGCAGCCCAGGGCCAATTCCGGGACCCACAGAAATGTAACTGTTCCCTGCCACTCAGAGATTAGTGTACTTCTTCAGGGTGAGGGGGTCATCCTGTGAGATACAGCCACATAAAAAGCCAGCTGTCAGTGAGTGGAACTGATAAAGTTGTCACCCGCTTATCCCAAGGGTCCTCCAGGAATGGCTAAAGTGAGTCCTCTTCTGAGGTCTAGATACTGGGGATGGTCAAGGGGACATCACTGTCTTGAGGCAGTTTGTTGTTGGGGGGCACATTTAGGGGTCTCCCCATGTCCCTGTGTCTCTCCTCCCCAGCTCTGACAATGACCCCTGACATCCATACCCCAGGGAGTCAGTGGCTTGACTGCTGTTGGCTGTGTTTTGGTATTTATGTGTGTGTGTGTGCGCGTGTGTGTGTGAGTGTGTGTGTGCACATGTGTGTGAGTGTGTGAGTGTGTGTGAATGTGTGCGTGCGTGTGTGAGTGTGTGTGTGAGTGTGTGAGTGTGTGTGTGTGAGTGTGTGTGTGTGAATGTGAGTGTGCGTGTGTGTAAGGGGTGCCACCCAGTTACCAAATAAACCGCATAGAGGCCTATTCTTTCTTATGAATGTCCAGCCTTAGCTTGGCTTGTTTCTAGGAAGCTTTTCTTGAATTATCCCAACTACCTTTTGCCTCTGGCTTTTACCTTTATTTCTGTATGTGTTTCTTAACTTCTTACATTGTGGCTTGCTGTGTGGCTGGTCACCAAAGCCCTCCTCCTTCCTCTCTCATTCCTTTACCTTCCCTAGATTTCTCCTCCTGTTCATTCTCTAGGCCTGCCAGACCGCCTATCGTTTCTCCTGACTCACTATTGGCCACTCTCTCTTTATTAGACCAATCAGGTGTTAGACAGGCAAAAAAAAAAAAATTCACAGCTTCACAGAGTTGAACAAATGTAACATAAAAGAATGTAACTCACCTTTGCATCATTGAAACAAGTGTTCTACAGCATAAACAAATGTAACACATCTTTAACTTGGCTGTCATCACAACCTGACGTGCTCTGTGTCCTGGACCTGTGACTGGGAACACCTCCCATCTTTGCCTGGATGTCAACTACCTTCACCTCCTGTGACTGTAGAGAGGGTCATCCAGCTCAATGCCACCTATGAGTACAGATAACCTTGTCCTCAAGGCTGTGAGGGGACTAGAAGGAGTCCTGGAGGACCATGATGGCTGAGTCCTGGCAGTCTGGCTGAGTAGGAGACTCAGAAGGCCACAGGCTTTCTTCTTCTGTGAGGCTGATAGATGGCGTATGTCAGAGAATGCCTTACCTTGTCTTCACCCCAAGTGCAAAGGGAGATGCTCTTCTATCTCCCCACATGCTACTGAGAACCCCAATCTGCCCCCCAGGGAATTGGTCCAGCTGAAGCATCCCCCTCCCTGGAGCTGTTGCTAGAAACTCATCTGCACCAGACATGGGTTTTCTGATTCAGATATGGGCTGTCCACAAGGAGCAGCCACTCAGGCCTCACTCACCCAGTGCCACTTTGTGAAGATATTCATGAAAGACCAGCAGCTTTCTCTCCTTTCATCTGCACCAATATGTTTTCCCTCCAGTCACTGGACTTTGGGGACTGTGGAGAGCTGCGAAGTGCCACGCCTTAAAGATGGCACTGGCTTCTGCCTTCCACCTCCCCAAGGGTGAGGGCTCTCTGGCATAAACAAACCCTTATTTGGTTAAGTCTGTTCAGCCTGTCTGCTTCCACATTAGAGTAGCCTATCTGCAGGGTCCACATAGCTCACTGGGGTTGGTTAGCACAAGGGGATTTAAGCCTGTGCAGGGTTTCCCCGGGTCTCTCTCGCGGATCAGAGGAAGCATGTTCAAGGATCCTGATTAGAACTGCATGAAGATCTTCCCGGAGTCGCATCTTCCTTGCTGACTGGACATTTGTAAGTCAGGTGCTTACAAATGGTGGCCCGTACTGGGAATTTTTCAGATCAGAACTTCTTGCAGTCAGGGCAGCGCTGGCAAGTTCCCAAGGTAAGTTGGGACCAAATTTAAGGCCCTCGGTAAAGAGGTGATAAGGTCTCCGGTAAGGAGCAATAAAGTCCCAGGTAAGTTGGGACCAAGCTAAAGACCGTGGAAATAAGTCTCAGGCATTAAATGAGAGGTTCTAACGAACCGAAAGTAAAATTTTTAAGATGGGGACTTCTCAATCTCATCCAATTTTTCTGGCTCTTCAGGAGCTACTTTTGTCAAAGAAACTTAAAATAAAGAAAAGCACACTAGAAAGATTCCTGAGTGAATGTGATGCCATTGCACCTTGGTTGCAGTTTCGGTAGACATCAAGGTAGCGTGCTGGGCTGAGGAAGAATTACAAGGTTCAGAAACAATCCCCTAAGGGACAGAGGGGGAAGGGAGAGGAGAAATGGCAAAGTGGGGAGGGGAGGGACCCTCCTGGAACAATGCCTTCCGCGCCTTCTTCTGATCAGAGTGAGTAAGGGTGGGGCCGAGGTACAGGGCATTCCTTTTGCCCTGAGGTCTGGAAAGCCTTACAAAATGTCTTAAGTCTTGAATAAGTAAATCAGATTGCCATAAAAGCATGGAAGTCATTACCCCAATAAGGGAGAGGTGAGTGGTAACCTCTCTAAGATACTGCAAGGACCCATGGAACCATTTTCAGATTTTGTGGCCTGTTTGGTAAAGGCTACAGAGAGAGATTTTGGCATTACAGCAGCCATAGTTGCAGCTATCTCTTTTGCAGTTGTGGATTCAGTCACAGCTGCCGTGGCTAGGAGCACATCGGTGCAGACAGCCTCTAAGCTAAATGAATTGTCCAAAAATGTGGCTACCACCTTGGATGCTCAATCCACAATTGGTGTTCAACTAAAAGGAGGTTTAATGATCGTAAACCAAAGAATTGATCTGGTGCAGGAGCACCTTGTGGCAGCTGGCCCAATTGGGATGTGAAATATCCAGGTTTGTGTGTTACCAGCATTCAGTATGAGAACTTTACATGTGCTGCTAATTTGTCACAACAGTTGTCTAGCTATCTTTTAGGAAATTGGTCTGCTGACTTTGATGACCTGATGGCACAGCTGCGAGTGGCCATCGTTGCAGTGAATTCGACACGTGTGGATGTGGGACTAGCTGCAGGATTGTCATCATGGTTCCCTTTGCCATGGATCATCTGAAAGAGTGGGCTGGAATGGGAGCCATGGCTGTCCTCTTGTTGCTTATCTCCTTCGTGGGCCTGTGGTGCCTTTGCAAGATGAGGTTTGCTCAGAAGTGGTATGCAGCTATGGTTGTCCAAGCATTACAGCCATTGGGGCAGGACAGTCTCCCCAAGCATGGCTCACAGTCATGAACAAGTATTGATCCTTCACACTCAGGTTGTATGGCTTAGCACTGCACTCCAAGTTAACTCTGGAAGTGAGCAACTCCGAGAAGGGCAAGTCTGGTTGCATGTGGGTTGGTGTCCGAGGCCCCACCTCCAGGAAAAAGATGCCGGACGGGTGTGGCACTGACTTGGCTGACTACCAGGATTCAGGGTCATTACAATGTCCACTGCTTTACTGAAGACCAGACTACTACCCTTGCCTGTTGCGTTATTAAAATAAAAAGGGGGAACTGTAGAGAGCCACAAAGTGCCACACCTTAAAGATGGCGCTGGCTTCTGCCTTCCACCTCCCCAAGGGTGACGGCTCTCTGGCGTAAATAAGCCCTTATTTGGTTAAGTTTGTTCAGCCTGTCTGCTTCCACATTAGAGTAGCCTATCTGCAGGGTCCACGTGGCTCATTGAGGTTGGTTAGCGCAAGGGGATTTAAGCCTGTGCAGGGGCTCCCCCGCTCCCCCGCGGTCAGAGGAAACATGTTTCAAGGATCCTGATTAAAACTGCATGAAGAAGATCTTCCCGGAGTCGCATCTTCCTTGCTGGCGAGGGTCAGGCACATACAGGGGACAGCTTTTAAGTACCATTTAGTGTTTAGAGCAGTTCAACCTTTGTAGGAAGTGTGAGTAACAAGCATGGATACTGTCTACACAGCGGCTGTTGTCACAAGTACACAACCACCTGTATTGAAATTATCATCCATCCATCAGGCAGTCCATTGTCATAAAGAGTGAACTCTCATAGACATGTAAGTGTCACTTGGCAGGAATCACCCTTGGTATTGTATGCCCCATGTCTTTGGCACACATGTTACATGCTTCTCATGACAGTGTCACATGGAATACAGCTCTGAAAATCCCTTTGTGACATTTTTTCTTTTTACTGACAACCCCTCATCCCTTAGCTCTGATGTCCTAACACTCCCCTGCCTCCTACACTGGCTCTGACATCTGGTGCCTATTAGACAGAATACCCTTGACAGGATAGCTGGGCGTTGATGCATGTCCCTGAATCTATGTAGAGGAATTCCAGGATGGATAGCAAAATGGAAGTAGGAGGGAAGTCTGGGTGTGACTCAAGAGTCCAATAATCATGTCCTGGGTCCCTGTTTCCAGCCCCTTCCACAGTGTAAATGATTATACTGATGTTGAGTGGCCACCCTGTAATGAGTATGTTTTCCCCACGGGTCGCCTGGTCCCACTGCCGCGCCAGCCCCAAATAACATGCTGAGACTCTGTATTTGATACAATGCTGTTGGCCAGTTAATAGTTTCTTACCGCCTAGCTCTGTCTTAATGATTAACCCATTTCTATTACTCTAAGTATTTCCACGTGGCTCATCTTACCGGGGAGCTGACTCCTCCCAACTACTCCCTCTTTCCTCCTTGTCCCCTAGCCCCGCCTACCTTGCTTTCCTATTGGCCAACAGTACTTTATTCATTAACCAGTATGAGAAACATATTTACAGAATAAAATTTCCCATCACCACCCAATAGAGTTCAGAAGCGGAAACTCAACCCTCCGTTCTGTGCTGTCCCACGTTGTTGCTGTCCGTAAGACCCTTCCTAGAAGAATGCCTTTGGTTGCCATGTGTCAGAGGCCTGCTGTGCCCCATTCTTGGCTGCCAAATGCACCCTGTATAGAGAGGACTATGTGTCTCGGGAGGGAGAGACTTTTGTGGGAAAGAGTGGAGCATGGACAAAAGCATCTAGGTGAACTGTCTTTCATCTGAGATTCGGGACAAAGGTGAGGGCCTGTGACGGGGAGGTGGACATTCAGTGGTTGACCTCCAGCACAGAGGTGAGGCCCATAGGCGTCCTAGAGAAGGAGGAACAGAGCCCAAATTATTAAAGCCAGGGAGTATGCATATTTCCCTCTTCAGCAGGGAATTCAGAGACAAAGGGGCCGTGGATGGTGCTGGCGTCACAGTTCTCCCTGCTGCCTACCTGCGCCTCACTTTCTTCATGTGAGCCTCAGCTTGGGGTTTGGGAAATGCAAGGGTTCAGACCAGGGCATGGAGCAGGAGCCGGGGTGTGTGAGAATCCAAGCGGAAGACAAATGCGGCTTTATCTTCAATGCCCAGAATTGAGGGCGAGAAGAGGTCATTGTCACACACATTGTCATTCATCCAGGCCACTGGGTGATCGCTTCATAGATCTGCCCTGTCACACGTTCAGAAATCATGTAATGACTTTTAATATGAACAGTCCACTATCGGGAGACAATTTTCTGAACAGAACACGGATAGTTCAGGCACTAAGATATATAATTAATAAATGTGTCCACGTGAAACTGAAAAGCTTCTGTAAGGCAAAGGATATCATTAATTGGACAAAGCACCAGCCTACAGGATGGGAAAAGATTTTTTTTTTACCAACTTCACATCAGATAAATGACAAATATCCAAAATATATAAAGAACTCAAGAAACTAGAGATAAAAAAAAAACAAATAATCCAGTTAAAAATGGGGTATGGGCCTAAACAGAATTTTCAGTAGAGGAAACTCAAACGGCTGAGAAACACTTGAAGAGATGTTCAACATTCTTAGAGGAACGTGAATCAAACTGCTGTGAGATTCTATCTCACACACATGGAAATGGCTGAGATCAGTAAGTGCCGGCGCGTGCCAGCTGGGCATGGGAAGGACAGCACTCCTTTATTGCTGGTGGGAGCGCAAACTTGTACAACCTCTATGGAAGTCTATGTGGCGGCTTCTCAGAAAATTGGGAACAGATCCAGTTATATAACTCTTGGGTAAATAGACGAAGCACACTCTACTGAACCACAAGGACATTTGCTCAACCATGTTCATCGTGGCTTTATTCATAATAGCCAGAAACTGGACACAACCCAGATGCCCCTCACCTGAAGAATGGACAAGCAAAATGTGAAACATTTACACAATAGAGTATTAATCAGCTGTTCAAACAAAAGACGTCATAAAATTTGCAGACAAATGAATGGAACTAGAAAAATCATCCTGAGTGAGGCAACCCAGACCTAGAAAGATAAATATGCATTCACTTATATGTGGATATTAACCATTAAGTAAATGATAACCAAGCTACAATTCATAGACCCAGAGAGGTTAAGTAAAGAAGGGCATCTGCGGATGCATGGGTCTCCCTGGAGGGGGAAATAGATGGATTTGATGGACAGACTGGGAGTGGGTTGGGGTGGAAGTGGGGGAAGTGAGGTGGAGGGAGAGAGTATGAGCAAAGGTTGCTGGAACTGGGGGCCTTGGAGATGGTGTGGACACCTAGTACAGGGAAAGGTGCCTGGCATTCTGAAGGTGGTCCCAATGGGGACTCTTAGTAATGGGGGATACAGAGTCTCAACTGGCCATCTCTTGTTGAGAGACAAGGTACCCGGTGGTTGGTCTGGAATTGCATTTAATTGAGTTGTTGGCTGGGGGGGTCCCATGGAAATTCCCACAAACAACCTAGGCTGTTGCTAGGACAAAGGGTTGCTCTGCACACACTGGCACCAGGGCCCTATTGCCAAGGTCAACACCCACACAACTCATTGAGCACGGAGAGTGGAGCCGGTGCCCACCTGGAGCCTCCGCCCCTATGCTGTAGTGTCTTCTGTGCAGGAAGGCGCTTTGCAGGGTACCAACAGAGAAGCACGGACACGAACCCATCCAAAGCACCTTTAACCTACAATTTGTCCTGCCTAAAAATGGTGGCACAGAACCTTTGGGAGTAGCCCACCAATGTTTGGTTTGACCCGAGGCCCGTTCCATGAGAAGGAACGCATACCTGACACTTCTAGGGTAACCAAGAACCATAGATTAGATAGCCAGAAACGTAGGGTGAAAGAAAACACTACTGGCAAATAAAGCATCAGTAACATGACTCCTAAGGATGCTCTGCTGCACTCACAGAGCAGTGCCTCATCCGGTGGTCATTGCAGAGGCTTCCTCCGGCAGCAGATGGGAACCCACAACCAGACATTTTGTGGTGAGCGAGTCCTTTGAGCACAGCTATAACTGGTATAGTAACTCCCCTCAGCTCAGGGAATCCCGGGGAGACTGTAAGAGATGGGGGGGCACAAGGAAAGCAAAGCCCTGTGAATCAACTGAGCAAAGCACCTATGATCTCACAGACCAAAGGAGCAAGCACAGGTCTACAGAGCTCTCTCTCTCTCTCTCTCTCTCTCTCTCTCTCTCTCTCTCTCTCTCTCTCTCTCTCTCTCTCTCTCTCTCTCTCTCTCTCTCTCTCTCTCTCTCTCTCTCTCTCTCTCTCTCTCTCTCTCTCTCTCTCTCTCTCTCTCTCTCTCTCCTCTCTCTCTCTCTCTCTCTCTCTCTCTCTCTCTCTCTCTCTCTCTCTCTCTCTCTCTCTCTCCTCTCTTCTCTCTCTCTCTCCTCTCTCTCTGTCTCTCTCTCTTCTCTCTCTCTCCTCTCTCTCTCTCTGTCTCTCTCTCTCTCTCTCTCTCTCTCTCTCTCTCTCTCTCTCTCTCTCTCTCTCTCTCCCCCTCTCTCTCTTTCTCTCTCTTCTCTCTCTCTCTCTCTCTCTCCCTCCCTCCCTCTCTCTCTCTCTCTCTCTCTCTCTCTCTCCCCTCTCTCTCTCTTTCTCTCTCTCTTCTCTCTCTCTCTCTCTCTCTCTCTCTCTCTCTCTTCTCTCTCTCTCTCTCTCTCTCTCTCTCCCTCTCTCTCTCTCTCTCTCTCTCTCTCTCTCTCCTCTCTTCTCTCTCTCTCTCTCTCTCTCTCTCTCTCTCTCTCTCTCTCTCTCTCTCTCTCCTCTCTCTCTCTCTCTCTCTCTCTCTCTCTCTCTCTCTCTCTCTCTCTCTCTGTCTCTCTCTCTCTCTCTCTCTCTCTCTCTCTCCTCTCCTCCCCTCTCCTCTCTTTCTCTCTCTCTTCTCTCTCTCTCTCTCTCTCTCTCTCTCTCTCTCCCTCCCTCTCTCTCTCCTCTCTCTCTCTCTCTCTCTCTCTCTCTCTCTCTCTCTCTCTCTCTCTCTCTCTCTCTCTCTCTCTCTCTCTCTCTGTGTGTGTGTGTGTATCAGCTTTTGGCTTAGCACTTTGAAGGAACTCGTGACTGTGAAAATAAGTGGGTCTCTGATTCTTGTGCCTAACCTTGGAACTCTTTTCTTCCTGTTGGGTTGACATGTCCAACGTGGCAGTTTTGCTTCATCTCATTACATTTTTTTTAATGTTTTTATCACATTTGGTTGTTATCTCTTAAAAGCCTGTTCAAACGGGAATAGATCTGGAGGGAAGGGGAGGTGGGGAGAACTGAGAAAAGTATAGGAGGGGAAAACTATTATCACGATCTATAGAATGAGGAAAGACTCTCTTTTCAATAAAAGGGAAAACGGAAAAAGACAGGAAGAAACAGTGAGCGTCTGTCTCCCACCAGAGTGAAAGCTCACAGAAAGAAGAAAGCAACCAGAAAAGCAATGGTGAGGAGATACATCCCCCCTGCCACAGAGCCAGCACCCTGGGTGAGTGGCATGGCATTCTGGGACCCCATATTCCCGCAGGGTCCCCCTACACTGTAGAGTCTACACCGTGGCTCATGCTGGTGCCCCACTCATCAGTCTAGGTCTGCGTGTGTTACCTGCTTCTTTGGCTTTCTTCAAGTGTGCTAAAGTCTCCCAATCATGAGACAGTAACAGTGATCAAACAGTGCGCAACTGTTTTCCGGGAGAAACGTACACACTGGGTCACGTGAGGTCATATAGGGTAACAGCAGGCCTTGTCAGGAGTCCATACATAGAGTGGACGAGAGCCTTGAGTGTAGGAGGACTTGGGGAGACACAGGATGAGAAGGCTCTGTGGGTTGGAACAGCCATCCTGAGCGATTGAAGCTGGCTCTGGGATTCAGGCTCGCTGCTAGCTGGAACGGGGACTGGGAGGTGGCAATAGAGAGGCCCTGCACGTCAGGGTTCCCTGAAGGATGTCATTTGGTTGGATATCAACTTGATTGATTGTATAGGAAAGGTGCACATACAGGTGGGTCCTTCGCTGTCCCAAGAAATGCTCTTTTCCTGAGAGAAGCAACAGTCCCAAGGTCTACAAGAGCCTGGATCACACATCACTGGCACAGACAGCATGCTCGTTCTGCTGCTGGTTCTCCAGCTGATGCTGGCCTCTCCACAGTTCTCTCGGGACGCGGTCTGTTCTCGCTCTTCTTCCGTAGCATACCCCCAAGGAATATCTGTGCAGCTCTGAGTACAGCAGATCCTCTCAATGCTCAAGAGGCCAAGACAAGATGACTGAAAGTTGCAGGCAGGTCTGGATACACAGGGAGATCCCCTCTCTAAAAGCAAAGCCCCACTGAAGTGGTCTGGACACTAGCAGATCTGGGAGCTCGATGGGAAGACATCTCTCCTGATTGGTGAGAATTGTGGAGAGACGGGAAGGCAAGGAGGGGGTGACGTGGGAGCCAAGGATATGTTTGAAAGTTTTTCAGCAAATCGGAGTTGAAAAGCAGCCCCGCACCAGGAAATCGTTGAGTCTGCAATTGCGGGTAATTTCTAGCCACGCTGATGCTGCCATCTCACACCTTGTGCAAACATCTCTCCCGTGGGGCTCCACCACATGGATACCCACAAAGAGAGGACAGAATCTGAAGGAGCCCCTGCCTCCTCGGCCAGTATACCGTGGAGAGCTAGTCATCACTCTTCATCATGCTAACACTCGAGCTAAGAGACCCAACTGTTCATTATTGCTTTTTAGTATAATAAGTTTATGCCTGCTAACAGCTGTCATTGAGAGCAGCGAGGACAGGAACTCAAGGGAACAACCTAGACACAGGAACTACAACAGAGACCACGGCAAAATAAGGCGCACTGACTTGCTCTCTGTGGTTTTTTCAGCTTGCTTATTTTTTTTTTTAATTCTGCCCAGGACCACCTGCCCAGGGGTGACACACTCACAGAGGGATGGTCCTCGCAGATCAATCATCCATCAAGGAAGTGCCCCCCACAGGCTTGTGTACAGACCAATATGATGGAAGTTTTATCTCAATTGAGGTTCCCCCTTTCCAAATAGCCTTAGTGACAAATGCCCAGGACACATGGGGACATTTCCCATGCTTTATTCCTCAAGGTTCCTCTGCCAATCCCTTAAGTCCTGCTTCTGCCAGACTGAGACCGTCCAGAAGCTGTGGCTTGGCAGACAGTAGCTAATACTCTGATGGTGACAGTGGAGTGACAGGTGCAGAGGGCAGCACTTTCTCAGTGAGTGTGCAAAGCGGAAGGGTTTTGTCTTCAAGTTCCAGAGAGCTCAGAGCTCTATGGGCAGGAAGTGCCCTCTCTGTGGTCAGGTGCTCTCTGCCTGGCTTCATTACTGGGCTTCAAGTGGGGTTTCATTAGTCCTGTGACACAAAAGCCTGGGACTCTCACCTGTGACAAGCAGCTTCAATCGCCCAACCTCCTCCTCTCATCTGTGGGGACCCAGGACCATTGGCCGTGCTATGCTGTGGCCACTGCTACTGCCCTGTTTTGGGAAGGTAAGTGGGGCAGGGAGTGGTGGGACCAAACTAAGACGCCTCTCATTGCTTTGCAGGGTCCCTGGCTCAGAACCTAAGATACCAACACTGGCTGATGGTGCCCAAGTCAGTGACGGTCGAGGAGGGCCTGTGTGTCCATGTGCTCTGCAGTGTCTCCTACCCCCTCGGCCACTATTTTACACCTGTCTTTGGCTACTGGTTCCTAGAGGGGGCCAATCTACATGAAGACTCTCCAGTGGCCACAAATGACCTCAGGCGACTGGTACAGAACGCAACACAGGGCCGATTCCATCTCCTTGGGAGCCCACAAAAACACGACTGTTCCCTCCTCGTTAGAGATGCCAAGAAAAGTGCCATGGGAGTGTATTACTTTGCAGTAGTTCAAGAACCTTTTCTGAGATATATTTACAGAAAAAGCCAGTTCCTCGCTGCATGTGGCCTGTTAGCAATGAAGTCACCTAATAGTATTGTCAGACCCCACAGTGCACTTGTGTGTGTGTGTGTGTGTGTGTGTGTGTGTGTGTGTAGTTGTGCCTCATCCTGGATGGATCCTATGACGCACATGCAGGGCTGTGTGGGGGAAGAGACTATCCTGAGACAGAGTGTGCTGTCTGGGTACATTTAAAGGTCTCTACCATAGCTCATATCCCTCTCTCTGTCTCTCTTTCCCTTCCCCCTCCCTCAGCTCTAACACAGACCCCTGACATCATGATCTCAGGGACCCTGGAAGCTGGCCATCCTAGCAACCTGACCTGCTCTGTGCCCTGGGCCTGTGAGCAGGGGACACCCCCCACCTTCTCCTGGATATCAGCTGCTCTCAAATCCTTGAGCCCCAGGACCACAAACTCCTCAGTGCTAACCCTCACACCTCAGCCTCAGGACCACGGCACCAACCTCACCTGCCTGGTGACCTTCCCTGGAGCAGGTGTCACTGTGGAAAGGACCATCCAAGTCCATGTCACTTGTGAGTATTAGATCAGGAACAAGGCTCTGCGAATAATGCAGGAGCTCATGGTGGTTGTGTCTTGGTGGCCTGGCTATTCGTGGGTCCTGGAAACACACAGACCCCGTCTTTTTCAGTCTGGGCTCTCTTGACTAGTTACTGGAAGTGCTGTCTTGTCTCACCCTCAGCTTAACTCAACATGGCAGCTGTTTGTCAAAAAGATGTACAGAACCCTTTATTTCACGTCCCCCCATAGCTAGCACAGGTAGGGGGAGCTGTTGTGGGCTCAGCACACAAACCATCTCTCCTCGCTCTGGAGACAGGGACTCTTTGCTACAGAACCAACGACCCCTCCCCATCCTCAGCCAATCTAGATGTAGAACTCTCAGCTGCCTCTCTAGCACCGTGTCTGCCTGAGTGCTGCCATGTTTCCAGACATGATGATAATAGCCTAAACCCCAATTAATGTTTCCTTTTATAAGCGTTGCTGTGGTCATGGTGTCTCTTCACAGCAGCAGAAACCTTAACTAAGAAATTGGTACCAGGACTGGGGTATTGCTGTGATAGTACTAACCATGCTTTTGTTTGGAAGAAAACCTAACACTTTGGACTAGAAAGGCAATTGGACGTGTTAAGTGAGGCTTAATCATAGTAGAAGCATGGAAAACAGTGATGCTGGGGGTGATTTGAACCTGGGGGCCTGATTTGAGATATTCCAGATGACAATAGTATTGGTATGTGACATGGAGACCACTCTTGTGATATTTTGGCAAAGAATGTGACTGTGTTCTGTCCTTTTCCGAGAAAATTGCCCAAGGTTAAATTAAAGAGTTATGGATTACTGGCATGGCCAGCGGAGATTTCCAGATAGCTAGTATTGACTATATCGTTTGGTTACTAGTGGCCAGTTTTATGCGGATCTATAATGTAAAAGATCAAGCTGAGCAAGGAAAATACAAAATGTACAATTTGAGGAGAAAAGAGGCACCAGGAGTCCTGTGTTCAAGGAGATAAACACACTCCAGCCCCAGGAAGCAGCAGAACGTGGCAGCTTTAACCATGTAGCTCTGGCTTTGGAGTCAAGAATATAAGAAAGGGGTTATGAACTCTCCCTCCATGGCTAAGGAAAGTTGCCGAGGCTAGGCATGTGTCAGAGGAGGCCTGCTTTGAGGCCATTTTGTGAAGCCGTGGAGATGAAGCCTGGACTGACTTGGAGGTCCTGAGATATTGGAGATGTCCGGATTTTGGGATATCTGCACAGAGAAACTGATAACAGCCCTAGAGAAAAGAAGCGTGTTGCAGTCAACAAATCTGAAAGGGGTTGACATTGAGCACAGAGATGCAGAGTTTGGGGCTTGCCCAGCTGGTTTTTTGGTTTTGTTTCAGTCCAGTATTTCTTCAATATGCTCCCTTTTTCTCCTGTGCCACTGTATGGTATGTGATCTGCTTTTTATTTTGATTTTATAGGGGTTACAGTAAAGAGATTGCTTGAGTTTCAAAAGAGACTTTAAACTTTTGAACAGTGCTGATACTGTGATAGACTATGTTTTGAAGTTGGACTAAATGCATCGTGAATTATGGACTAAATATACCTTGAATTATGGTATGGCTACACGTCCTTGGGGCCAGGCAATGGATTGTGGTGATTTGAGTGAAAATGGCTTCCATAGGTCCAGAGTGCAACACTATTAGGAGGTGTGGCCTTGTTGGAGGAAGTACATCACTGGGGTCGGGCTTTGGGGTTTCAGATGCTCAAGCCAGGCCCAGGAGCCTGCCTGCGAGTCCTGATGTAGAACCCTAAGCTCTGTTTTGCCACGTTTGCCTGCGTGCCACCATGCTTCCTGCCGTGAGGATAATGGACTGAAGCTCTGAACTCTAAGCCAGCCCCAGTTGAATGGTTTCCTTTATAAGGGTTAAAGGAGTCGCTGTGCCATGATTTCTTTTCGCAGCAATAAGACACAGGATCTGTCCCTGGAGCCTGCTGTTTAGGCTAGATGGCTGCCCAAGGGGCCTCTGGGGTCACCTCTTCATGAGCTTCAATGTTTTGATGAGATACTGTTGCATATAACTTCCTGTAGGGCCTCAGGTTACTCACCAGGTGCCTTCTAGAGCCTTCTCTACGGTGGCTTTCTAGAAAAGCAGTAGCCTTACTGTATACCAATGACAGATATATTGAAAAAGAAATCAAGGGGGAAATACCATTCAAAATAGCCTAAGAAGCATTTGGAACAAACCTAACTAAGGAAGTAAAAGGTGTGTATATGAAACCTTTAAAACACTAAAGAAATAGAGGAAGATAAAGACCTCCCATGTTCATACTTTATAATAATTAGCCTTGTGAGAATGGACATCCTACCAAAAGCAATCTACAGACTCAATGTAGGTCAATCAAAGTGGAAGCTCCATTCTTCACAATCTTTTTAAACCCAAAACTTCATACAGATACACAAAATTCCCCACATAGCCAATCCCGAGGAATAAGAATCCGCTGGAGACATGATGATGCCTTCTTTCATATCAATGCTACAGAACCTTGCTATTAAAGCCAGCATGGTATTGACACAAACAAATACCAGACCAAGGGAATAGAATAAAGGGTCCAGATAGAAACCCACACAACTACAGCTACCAATTTTTTACTTCAAATTTGAAATGTTTACTTTATGTGCATTGGTCTTTTTGCCTGCATGTGTGTTTGCGCACACACAGTCAGCCTGCCTGCATAGGCTGGATGGCAGCTTGACATCCCATGGCGCTGGAGTTAGATGATTGTAGATCACCATGTGGGTGCTTAGACTTGAGTCTTGGTCCTCTGCAAGAGAAGCCAGTGCTTCTAACTGCTGAACCATCTCTCTAGTCTCCAGCCATTGATTTCTGACAGGGAGGAGATATATATGAGAGAAGCAATCCTCTTCAACAGAGCACTTGTACCTACTCACACAAGATGGAAGCTAGTCCTCTCCTCATCTCTGCAAAGTCAGTTCTAAGTGGATCGTGTACCACGCTCTCTGACAAGCTTCTCCAATTCTGGCTGTGCACGTCTGGACTGGGGAAAAGTGCACTGACCTCAGTGTTTGTCATATTTAGTCATCTGAAGCTGGATGGCTCGTGTGTGTGTCTGCGTGCGTGCGTGCGTGCGTGCGCGCGTGTGTGTGTGTGTGTGTGTGTGTGTGTGTGTGTGGTGTCCTGTGGGCTGTTAAAAAGAGACACAACTTCTACTCATAGATGCCAATGGTTTCCCTCACCTGGTTTTATGTTTCATGTTTTGTTTTAGCGTCTTGTTTTAGAATTTTTGGGGTTTGTTGTTGTCTCGCTCCCGAGGCCAGGCCAAACTGGAACTCATGATAATCCTCCTGCCTCAGCCGCCCACATGCTGATATTACAAACTTGAACCAACATGCCCAGTGATTTTCTTCATTGTGCTGCTATTCATTTATTTTCTGTTTGTGTTTGCAGAGATTCATTTATTTTAAATTTTATGTGTACAAGGACCTGCATCTATGCCTGTGCGCCACATGCATGCAGGGCTCACAGGGATTAGAAGAGGGTGTCACATCCTTGGGACTGGAGTTACAGACCGTTGTGAGCTGCCACGTGGGTGCTGGGAACCAAATCTGGATCCTCAAGGAGAACAGCCAGCGCCCTTCGGCACTGAGCCATCTCTCCAGCCTGTCCATTCATACTTTTAACTGTTTTGTCTTATTTTAAGTGCCACTAAATTTTGTTTAAAAAGGAAATTCAAACTTGGGAATGCTGCTTACACAGGAATAGGGTTTAAAATTAGGTTTTTACACATTCTTTTCTTACATCTTACTGCTACTCACTAGAGCCTAATTCCAGAGTCATTTAAAAGTTATTTAAAAGTTATTTGCTTGTATACATTAAATTGTAAGTGTAGGACATCTCTGCCTGACATCCCACATGGCTCACTGGTTAAGAATATGTACGGCCTATGCAGAGGACCCAAGTCAGTGTCTTGCAGCCAATTGGCTGAAAATGCCTCGCCACTCCAGCTCCAGAGGTGCTGATGCCCTCGTGTGTGTGAGTGTGTGTGAGTGTGTGTGTGTGTGAGTGTGTGTGTGTGTGAGTGTGTGTGTGTGTGAGTGTGTGTGTGTGTGGTGTGTGTGGTGTGTGTATGTGAATGTGTGTGTGGGGGGTGTGGGGTGTGTATGTGTGTGTGTTTGCTTGAGTACAACACTAAAAATAGACCTTTAAATGTGAAATGTGTAGTAAACTTTCACTTTCATGTATGCTCCTATTAGTAATGCAATAAAACAAAGTCATGGACTCACCCAACGCTGGTGCGCTTGTTGCTTTGGTCTGTTGCAGACTCCCTTTCTGGAGTGAATAGGCGTCTGTGTGTGTGTCCTCAGCAGAACTCTATCACACAATAGTTCTTGGCATTCTTCACAGGCAGCTCACAACTGTCCCCAACTCTGCTTTCAAGGGATCAAGTCCTCTTCTGGACTCTGTGTGACATGGGTGACATCCACTCGTGGACACACACACATAAATAAAATGATAATGATGATAAATTGCTTAAAACAGAATGTAAGATAATATTACATTGCTTCTCAGGCTGATGCAAATTCAAATCTCAGTGAGCCAATATCAAACACACACATGCACACCAGAATGGCTAATTCTTTTTTAATGACTGTTCTCACACGTGACTGATATGGAGCAGGTTGTAAAGTGTTCGCCAACTTGCCAGCATCTTAGGAAGTTAAGCAAAGACCTAGCACCCAAATCCTAACGTCCCGCTCTTTTAACCTGCCCATGGTTAAACTATACTCATCAAAGAGTACGAAGCAAGTCAATATTTCAACTGTGAAAGCAACGAAACCTGACCAGAAGCCTTGGTGGGATAGTCAGCCAATGCAAATTTAACATAACCGAGCAATATAACTGGGAGTCTGGAAAGCGTTTTTGAAAATGTGAAACCATGGCTCAGAAAGTTCGCAATGAGTAAAGTAGAAGACAACCAGGCAGGGCTAACTAACAGGAAAGCGAGTGAGCAGGGTCGGAAGCTCACGTGTGTTGGGCTTGAGTACTCAAGGAAGGCCTCGTGGAGGAAACTGGCGCCAAATTTCCAGCATCTCGCAGCAGCTCCTGATTGGCTCAGAGCCACCCAAAGATGGGTGGGGCGTGCACGTTCAGCTCCTGATTGACTGGGATGATTTTGCACCAATTCCAGAGACAAGCGCACAGTGCAAAGCTTCGTAGCATAGGAACGCAGCCACTCGTTGGCTGCTGGGTAAGATGTTCATGCATCGCCAGGTTGTAGACAGACAGACAGACAGACAGACAGACAGACAGACAGACAGACAGGCGCGCACAGGATGCGTGTGCGCTTCAGAGACCGTCACGCGGCCCTCCCGTGGCACTCTAGCCTGGCAGACAGACTATGACCCGCTGCCTGGGCCTATGAGAGGGTGGGTAGGATTCTTGTGGGTCGAAACTCTCCACATTTGGGCTTCCGCGGGCGTGGAGTTCCTCCCTTGGTCAAGCAGTGCCCAGACTGCATGTCCTTGGACCTCTCACGAGACGGCCACAGGGCAGTTAAGCAGCTCCTCATCACCGAGGTGCCGCGAGCTCCTTGGTTCGTCCTTGGTTCTGGATCAGCAGGCGGCGACTGTACACGGGTCAGTTTTCTAGGTGCCAGTTCAGTCCTTTACTCTGTGCTACTCAGCCTGTCACATCCCTCTCTGTCAGCTGTTCACCTTGCCCTCCCCCAGCCCGACAGTCACCTAGTCAGCCTCTTACCCTTCCAGTCACTTGTTTGTCCCATCTTTCTCACGTCGTCCTGTCACGACGCAGTCACCTTCAGTGTGTTGCCAACTTAGCCTGAAAAGAAGCCGGTGTATCGCCATTCTACTAATAGAACAAACAAGAAGCTTGGAGTTAATTATCAGGTTAGTGCCCATTGGCTCCGTTGCAAATCAGTTAATCCCATAATCCATCTCTGTCATAGCTGACAGGTTCATCCATTAATTCGGCTCCCACTCGTCTCTCGGTAAATTAGTCCCAATTACACACGTATAATCTTAGCTTTTGGAGGTGGAGGCAGGAGAACCAGAATTTCAAGGTCACCCTCTGCTATATAGGAAGGCTGGCCTTGGCTACCTAAGACTGTGTTAAAGAAAACGAAATCTAACAGCTGGAGAGCACTTGGCTCCCAAGAGGGAGACGGGAGCAGATAAATGGAAGTATGAGGAAGAAGAAGAGCATCACGGATATCCAGTGAAGAGAAGTGATGATCAGAGGACAATCGAGAGGATCCGTTAGTAGCCAATCCACCTATTCTCCTCAAAGCCGGAGAAGAGCAAGAAGAAATCAGAATTATAAAGCCAGGCTGGCCACTACATCTCCAGCAATCAACCCCACCCATGTGATGTGAATATGAAAACAAAATTGGAAAAGGGACGACATTTGATCAGATTTATTTGGTGGTTTTATTGGCAAAGCTTAAGCCAGGACCCATGTTGGGCTCATTCCAACACCCAGAATGAGGTTTTAAGTTGGCAAAAAAGAAAGACAGAAAAGTTGGTAGAACAAAAATGAGGCTCCTGTTTGGTGTGAAAGCAAGAATCACTTATGACCGGGGAGCCTGGGTGTCATCTCCCTGTGGGGAGAACAGTCAATCATTCTTCGGTTGGCTTTCCTGTCATCCAGCACTCAGGAGCCAGGGGCCATCCTGGTCTACACAGCCAGTTACCGCAATCTTCCTAAGGCAGCCTTCCAAGTGACGGGGTTACAGGCGTGAGCCACCAGCTCTGGCTGTGAATGTACTGGTGATTTATTCACACTCATTTCTGCAATGAAAGGAACACCAAAAGTCTAAATCCACCCCTCTCAGTCATGTCCGCATCCTCGGCATTTCACCTCAAGTACACCATCCTTTCTTAGTAACAATGGAGGTCTCTGCCCTGGCCACCTGTCCCGCAGTCATTCCAAGCCTGGCCATTCCTTAGATGACCCCGGTGGAAGAATCCCAAACATACACACCCCTTGATCCCACCCCTCCATGATGCCATGACGGCGGTTCTTATAAAGGGAACACATCTAATTGGGGTGGTTTAGTCCGTTATCATCATGGCGTGGCATGGTGGCGGGCAGTCCGATGCAGCGTTGGAGAAGTAGCTGATTGTCCTTCGTCTTGACTTGTAGGCAGCGGGAAGTGGCCTGAGACGCTGAGCCTGGCTGGGGCACATGTGCGACCTTAAATCCCACTTCCACAGTGGCACACTTGCTCCAAAAAGACCACACCCACTCCCACAGGCCACACCTCCGTAGTGCCACTCCCCGCTTTGTGAAGATGCTTCTGCTCAGCCGCCTCCTCGTCTTCTTTTAGTTGCCATTGCCCCATTCTTCACTGTGAAGAGAACCCTGTGTCTGTTGCGTATGGGGATGCGGATGCCACATCTACAGCCCGGTAAGTGGGAGAAGAACCAGCTCTAGCGCCGTCTGAGGAAGCCGCAGATGGAACTGTGCATCAGACGCCATCTCTGTGTCTAGGAACCCCCAACGAAGGCTGGGGTTATGACTCAGTGGTGGAGCCCCCTCTAGAACCCTCAAGTAACCGGCTGGGAGCGTGGCTCAGCAGTAGGGCACCTACCCAGAATCCCCCAGGGAGGGGCTGCGGTGGGGCTCAGTGGTAAAGCATTATCTAGCATGGGGGGGGGCTTTCTTTCATCCCCAGTGTGGCAAACGGAGAAAGGAAGGCTGGGTCCTCAAGGGAGAAGAGGGAAAGTCGGGTCACCTTGCTGACCTTGACCCTCCCTCTCCACAGGACCCGCCCTTTCTGTGCCGTGGAGAAGACTCTGCAGTGCAGCTGTTCCTTTCACGGGGTCCCCACGCCCTCCGTGCAGTGCTGGACGGACGGTGCTCCCCTGCACGTGAACAGTGGGCATGGCCACCTCCAGGTGACCTCTACCACACTTGGTCCCTGGGAAAACAGCACCCTCAGCCTGCTCAAGGACCCAGAAATGGGCACAGTTCTCCTTTGTGAGGGAAAGAACCAACATGGGACCCACGGTTTGAGCACCCTACTGATGTCGAGTGAGGGCGGGACTGGGAGACCGGGTGAGGGCCGCGAACAGAGGTCTGGCACTGAGGCCAGAAGGGGAGCACAGCCTGGCATCTGAGTCTTAAGGAAGGCTTCCTGAGGGTGTACGTGATGGCTCAACAGGGAAAGGCGCTTGCAGCCGAGCCTACCAGCCCCAGTTCAATCCTCAGGTGCCACATGGTGGGAGAAGGAAGCAGACTCCTGCAACTTGTCCTCTGAGCTCCACATGCACACTGTGGTGCATACAACCCCCGTCTACACACACATGCACACACACTCACACGCACGCACACACACGCACACACACGCGCGCACACACACACATACACACACACACACGCACACACACACACGCACACACACACATGCACGCACGCACACACACGCACACACACACACACACACACACACGCACGCACGCATGCAAATAAACAAACGCAATTTTAAAATACCTTTGCTTATAAAACACAAAGCCTCACTGAAATGCCTTCTGCTTCCAGGAAGGGGCCCTGTGGCTCCCCAGATCTTCCTGAAAGCTCTGCTCCAGGGTGTTGTCTATGCGGCCATGGCAACCACACTACTTTTCCTCTGCCTCCTCCCCTTCATGTGAGTATGTCTTCGCCCATTTTATGCTGTGTAACAAAACGCCTTCCATGAGCTAATGTATGAAACACAGAGGTTTACTTAGCTCGGGCTTCTAGGGGCTGAGGGAGCACAAGTGCATGGTGCTGGCTGTGTTACATAAGCAAATGTAACGCAGTGAGATCCAGAGCAAATGCCTCTTCTCATCAAGCCACAGAAGCTCTCAGAAGGGCCTCCGCTCCCGACCCCGCCAATCCTATCTGGCCACGAGAAGGATGGAGACTGGGATTGAGTAGCTGTCTGTCAGGGGAGGAGGAAGAGGAGCTGGATTCAAAGGCAAACACAGGTTGGGGTCACTCAGTGCTTGCCTAGCACGCAGAGAGCCCTGGGTTCGATCCTCAGCACTGCATAAACCAAGTGTGGCGGTACATGCCCATAATAGAGGCAGGAAGATCAGAAGTTCAGGGTCATTCATCCTCCTTAATGTGGCAAGTTCAGGGCTGGCCCGGGCTACATGAAACTCTGACTCAATAAGCAAGCAAAAACATGCATACATACATGCATACATACATACATACATACATGCATACAAGGAATTGCAGAGATGGCTCAATGGTTAAGAGTACCGGCTGCTCTTGCAGAAGACTTAGGTTTAGTTCCTAGCACCTCCCCCCCCCCCCACGTGCTGGTTCACATACATCTGTAACTCCAGTTCCTGAGGATCTGCCACCCTCTTCTGGCTTCTAAGGGCACACATGTGCACAGACAAACACTGAGACCACACACACACACACACACACACACACACACACAATAATAAATAAATAAATAAGCTTAAAATGTTTTAAAAGCTTAATTTGAAAAACCCAACTCCCCCATACAACAAATAAATTAACGTCAGTGAGTAACAATATCTGCAGGTGAAAGGACCCTTCACGGCTGCCCATCTGAAGCCCCTGGCCTGCTAAGCAGGGAGTCCTGATTCCGCACGGTGTGCAGCCAACGGGCAGAGAAGCTGAATGTCTTTCCCTAGATAACACAGCAAGCGGGCAGTACTTTTGAGAGTGCTGAACAAAGCCAGGGCCCACGTGGGGGTGCCGAGGCAGGGAATCAGAAAACTGACCAGAAACACGTTTCCTTAGAGTGAAACTCCTCAGGACGCAGCAGGCAAAGAAGTGTGCACAGATGAGAGCGCAGATGGCCTCTGAGGCTGACACAGACCCAGAATCCAGGCTGAAGCCCCAGGAGCCCAGAGAATGCACAACTGAGTCGCCTTCTGGGAAGCAGCTCTCAGTGAGTGCCCCTTGGGCCAGGATGGAACTGGACTAGCAGAACCGGGTTAGTGGGAGAAGCTTGCACGCTCCTTTGGAGAGATAGTGTCCAGCCTAGAACCTGTCACTGCACAATTAGCTTGAGGGTTGTTTTGTAGGTACTGAAGTTGAGGCCAGAAGAGCTTCATGGAAGAAACTAAGACACATATTTCAAAGGATCATTATAACTATCAACATGCGCACACGCACACACTCCATACACACCACACACATATACACATACAGCATACACACTCACTGTACATACCACACACATACAGTCTATGCACATGTCACACATACACATTTACACACAAGCACGCCACATATACACACACATACACATGCACCACACACATAGACACGCCATACACACACCGTATACACGTGTGCACGCAAACCACATACACCACTGGAGCAGGCTTCCCTTTGGACCACCAATCAGCTCCCAGATCACGACATGAGACTTACTAATTAGCTGTGATCTTATGCTTGTCCTGTTTCTCTTCAGCTGCGTTTTTCCTTGGGGCTGTTCACCTTTCTTCCCTTCTGTGTGTCCAACTCCATCTAGCTGGCTGGTGACTGCCTGCCTGGCTGGACATCTCTCCCTCTTTCTCCCCCCTCCTCTCCTCTCATTCTTCTCTCTTCCTAGACTTTTTCTTCTGTTTGTTCTCTCTGCCCACCAGTCACCTAGCTCTTTCTTGCCTGGCTGCTGGCCGTCCAACTTTTTATTAGACCAATCAGGTGCCTTAGGCAGGGAAAGTAAAACAAATGCAACACATCTTTACCTAATTAAACAAATGCGACATAAACAAATGTAACGCATCTTTACATAGTTAAAGTACTATTCCACCCCACACCACACATGCACACCTTCCCACACATACATTCCACACGCACACAACATACACACATGCACAATATACCACACACATACACACCACATAGACACAGTACATACCATATGCACACAACACACATACACTACACAGCACACACACACACACAGACAGACACACATACATACCATATACACACAACACACATACACTACACAACACACACACAGACAGACACACATGCATACCATATACACACAACACACACAGAGTGACCATGTACAAACAACACACATACACACTGAATCCCAGCTGGGAAGTGGGTTGACGGCCCCTAGCACTAGCCGTAGCATCAGAGTGGAAATCACATGTGTGGCCCCTGGAGGGCAGCAGCCAGCAGCCACTCACAGCCTAAGGCCCAAGTCTTGGAGATTAGGTAGGACTTCCGGCTCAGCTCTGTGACCAAATAGCTGACAGAAGCAACTTAAAGGACTTGTTAGGCTCATGGTTCAGGGGATATAGTCTCTGATGGCCAGTGCCAGGGATGGGCCCCTGGGCGTGCCTGTGGGGCCTGTCTTGATTGACTGACTGAGGCGGGTGACACCATTCCCTGGCAGCGATTATGAACTGTGTAAGCGGGAGGTTGAGCTAAACACTAGCTTCCGTGCGTAAACAAGTTCATTGCTGTGCTTTCTGACTGTGTGTGTGATGTGAGCGGCTGCTCCAAGCTCCTGCTGCCTGGAGCTCCCCGTCTTGATGATCTGCGCCTTGACGTGTGGGCCAAAATAAACCCTTTCTGGCTGGAGAGACGGCTTAGTGGTGAAGAGCACTTCCTGCTCTTTCCAGAGGCCCCGAGTTCCGTTGCAAGCACCCACATCAGACAGCCCACAACTGCCTATAACTCCAGCTCTAGAGGATTCCATGCCCTCTTCTGGCCTCTGTGGGCATCTGCACACATGCTCACATACTCACAGCGACACATAAATAAAAACGCACATCTTAAAAGCAACAGAAAAGGAAGAAAGGAGAAAAGAGCTCAGGCAGGATGGAGGCCGGGCTCTAACTCCCAAAGGTTCCCCCTCATTGAGTCACCTGTGCCAGCCATTCATCCAGCCCCAAGGGTTCCACCACCCCCAAACAATGCCAGCAGCTGGAGAGCAAGTGTTCAACACAAGGAGCCTGTGTCTAATTCCACATCCAAACCAGGTTGCTCCTTCCTCGCCCTGAACCCTACCATCCCAGGACGTCTTGGCTGGAACAGTGCTGGAGAATGTCAAGCCTCATTCTTTTGGCCACCTGTGAATCTCCAGGGCCATAGGCGTCCTGCTACCACTCGTTACTTTCCTGTTGCTGTAGGAAGGCTTTATTTGAGCTTATGGTTCCAGAGGGTTCCATTGAGGTGGTGGCGGTGGCACGCATGGCACCAGGAGCAGGAAGCTGACAGCTCACACGTTCCAATGCAAGCTAGACTCCAAGTGCTGGCGGTCGTAAGTGGGATGGGACTATAAACGCTTAAAGCCCGCCCCCAGTGACATACTTCCTCCAGGAAGCCCGGGCTTCCCAAACAGTGCCACCAACTAGGGACCGAGTGATTCATACCACTCACCAGCTCCATCCCAACACCCTGCTCACAGAGCTAATGTCCCTTTGTGGAGAAGCCATGTGTGAACCACCACACCCGCCCAGGTTAGCTCGTGTAATTTGAACACTTGTTTCTCGGCTGGTGGTGGTGCTGTGGAAGATTGGGGAACTTTCAGGAGGTAGAGCCTGCTTGTAGAAAGTGGGGTGTAGGGTGTGGTGGTGGGAGGCTTACGTTTCTATATACTGTGCCCAGTTTATGTCTGCTCTCTAGTCTGCACTGGGCAGCATGGGGTCCCAGGAATGGATCAGACCTAGTCCGTGCCCTCAGAGAGTAACCAAGCTGGTAGAGAAGGTGTCCCCACAGAGGAAGGACTGAGCCAGGGGGTTAGGGTGGCACGGAATATGGGGGAACACTGGCCTGAGGCCACCATGTGCAGCATCTCAGGAATCTGAGCTCCTAGTTGCACCAGACAGGGGCCAGGGGGAGAAGTTTGTAGGCTCCAGGCATGGTATTGTCAGGAAAGTTAAGGCAAGGTTTGATCCATGTTTCCCCAGCGTTCCTCTTCAGGCGCGGTTACTTCCCCGGTAAATCTGTTCCATCGTGTCTCTTTGCCCCGCCTTCTCACCTTCCAGGCAAAGGAAGATAACCCGAAGCCAACAAAGCCTGTGGAAACTGCATCACGTCCACAGTTCCCATTGTCCCCAGAACTACAAAACTCCACGGGGACCCCAGAAACCCCAATTCCATAATAAACTTGAGGTCCTGTGAGTCTGCGTTCACAATGCCCTCTCAGCCTTTACACACCCCATATACTCAAGGAGTGAAGACTGCCGCTGGGCCTGGGCTCAGGGCCTTTAAAGGTCACTTCTGTGATTTGTTGTTTGGGTGAGCCAAAACACATGTCTCACTTGGAGGCAGAGTCACAGGAGAGAAAAATGAAGGCACTGTGAAACAAGAGATTTTAATCCCTTTCTTCATGACCAGTTTCACAGACAGACAGACAGCACACACACACACACACACACACACGCACACACACACACACACACACACACACACACACACACACACACCATTACATTTTAATCTGATCTCAACTGAAGTGATGAAACCTTTGGACAATACCTCCCATCCTCATCTCTGCCTCAAACCAGTAGGCTCACATAACATGCACTTGAGTGGAGACTGGGCTGTGAAAAGTGGTACCCGGAGCCATGGGTGGAGGAAAGGTGCCATGGTGAATTTGCATTCGAAGATAAAACACTGGAAGAGTTATGTCATGGGACCACATTCCGGCCGTCAGAATGTCTTTTCCTTGGGAATAGGAATTGCCTGTCTTATTTCCCCCCTTTGTCACCAGGACTGGGAATGGTGCCTAAGATCTGAGATGCACGCAGAACTGTTTGTGAAGTATGAGGACACATGAATGAATGGATTGATTGATTAATTAATTAATTAATATGAGCTGTGGCAAGGTTTGAACCAAGAAGTGGAGTGAAAATGTATAGAGAAAGATTGTTCTCTGAGTGAGAGAAATGGCATAAGTGGTGTCTTCGGAGGGGGCAGAGGTAAGGCAGAGGCAGTAAGCCTACTTAGCTGAATCCTGTGATGTCTCTTGGGTTTCATGTCTTTCCTGGAGAGAAGTAAAAAAAAAAATGTGTGTTCATTCCCCCAAGAAGACCAAAGCAAAGATTCTTATATGTCCAACCTGAGCAAATAAATGAATTTGTTAGAGCTGCCGATAGGAACGTGGATGACTTGGGTGCAGTGGTGCCATGGACTGTTGTGTTGTTGCTTCTTTCTATTGCCATGACAATAAGAGCAATCTGGAGAGGGGAGGGTTTATTAGGCTTGCACTTCCAATTGACCGCCCATCACTGAGTCAGGGCAGGGACCTAAAGTAAAATCTATGGAGGAATGGTGCTTGCTGGCTCCCTCACGGGCTCATGCCTAGCTAGGTCTCTTATGCTTCCCAGGACCTCCTGACTAGGCACAGTGCCATCCGCATTTGACTGGTCCCTTCCACATCAACAAGACAATGCCACACAGTGCTCCCATGATACGCATCAGCCAGTGCATATAAGCAATACACACAAAATGGACACACAGTTGATTTTGTGAAGTGTGGGTGAGTGGTAAGCAGAAAGTGGATGGAATATTATAAACAAGAGCATGAGAGGAGTCAAGGTGAATCAGAGTCAGAGAAGGAGCAGTGGCACCTGGAGGGACTCTAACCACCCTGAGCCTGCCCTTCTCTCCGTCCCTCTGCCCTGCTGAAAACCATTAGATTGCTCTCCTAAGCTAGCCGCCGAGGGCTAGTCTATTATTTGGCGTCTTCCTCCTCCTGAGGCTGACTACCAAGCTCCAGCTATCAGTGTATTGAGTCCAGCAATCAAAGGGCCCCTTTGGTTCACCTAATTAACACGGCCAATTAAAATTAAACACCTCATCCTAACACAGGTTTCCCCTTTTACCTATTGTCCATGTCTGTCTCCCCTCTATCCAGAGGCAGTCCTCTGTCCCTAAGGACAAATATCCCTCCCCCATCTCCCTTTCCCCTCCTCCATCTCCCTTTCCCCTCCCCCATCTCCCTTTGCCCTCCCCCATCTCCCTTGTCCCCTCCCCCATCTCCCTTGTCCCCTCCCCCATCTCCCTTGTCCCCTCCCTCTTCTGACTCACCCTCTGTCGCCTGTGTTTGTCTTTTACTCCCTGCCCTTTGTCTCTTTGGGCAAATAAATCTTTGTGCAGAGAACTTGGCCTTGGGATGTCTTGTGCCAGTGCTGGTCCCTTCAGTATAGAGACCTGAGTCCCTCAGAAGAGCAGAAGGCTGTAGCATTGCATGGAAGAGAGGCCATAAGTTCAAGTACAAAGTAGGCCAAGGTGAGGGGTGTAAGTTAATTTCTGAAGAGCCAGACTTGGAGAGCCCCAAGCACTCTGGTGAGTTTGGATTTATTTTTTAATGGTGAGAGAGAGAGAGACAGAGACACAGAGACAGACACAGAGACACAGAGAGACAGAGACACAGAGACACAGAGAGAGACAGAGACACAGAGTCAGAGACACAGAGACAGAGAGAGACAGAGACACAGAGACAGAGACACAGAGGCAGAGAGAGAAACAGAAAGACAGAGACAGAGACACAGAGACAGAGAGAGACAGAGACACAGGCACAGAGACACAGAGACAGAAACACAGAGACAGAGACAGAGAGATAGAGAAAGACAGAGAGAGAGAGACAGAGACAGAGAGACACAGAGACAGAGAGAGACAGAGAAGAGACAGAGAGGTAGAGAGAGGGGGGGCCTTTAGAGCCCAGAAGAGGGCCTTGGGTCCACTGGAGCTGTAGTAACAGGCAGCCCCCAATGCAGGCTCAGAGAACAGATCGAGTTCTCTGCAAGAGCTGTGAACCTCCCATCATCTCCCCAAGCCCCACGTTCGGCTTTATCTCCACTCTCGGAGGGGTATTTGCTCCTGGTCTTTGTAATTTGTAAAAGTGGGTTCATATCACTGTGGCTTTGTTTTTTATTACATCTCATTTATCGTGTGTGTACACACATGTGGGCAGTGAGCAACTGTGAAAGCGGTCCTCTCCCTCCACTGTGGGGGTCCTGGGGATCATACTGGTCATCTGGCTTGACAGCAAGTGCCTTTACCTGCTTAGCTACCTCGCCAGTCCCAGTGAAGATTTCTCTGCACCAATCTGTGTATAAATAGTGTTGAGTTACTTTTCTCAAGGAGACCCGAACATGAAGCACATATTCACCGCAATGAGGGCACCAACAGCATACCAAAGACGCACCCAAGCCTAGCAGGCTCACGGATGAGGTTTTGCGTGAGTATGGGTGAGGAGTTACCAACAGGGTATGGATGACTCAAGGGCGGCTGCACCACCACAAAGCCACTCCAGGGCGATTGATGACTGGTGGAAGTTTAGCCCTGGGGCTCGCTGCAGAGCTTACAGGCAATGGGGCTGTACAAGAGTTTCCTCCACAGCGGTCACTGCGGCGTGTATGTATGTATGTATGTATGTATGTATGTATGTACGTACGTACGCACGCACGCGCACATATGTATGTATGTATGTATGTATGTACGCACGTGCGCGCGCGCACACACGTCATCATCTGGGGGAGGGCCTTGTAAATCTTGTGTGTCAGGAACCCACGGGACTTATGCTTTACTTTCTATGCTTTAATGGAACCATTTGAATTTAGAGGAAGCAGCTATATTACCATCAATGGACGTAGCACCTTCTGCAATAGCTTGCTTCTCCCCAAGAAACAAGTCCCTCAGAGGGACCAGTGTACAACTGAGAGGGAGCAAACGTCGTTGGTAGGTTTGGCAAAAGAGAGGAGATTAGACCAAGGAAGGGATGGAAAAGCAAAGTGTGGTGGCTCAGCATGCCTGGAATCCCAGCTCTGCAGGCTTAAAGCCATCCTGGGCTACACAGCTAGTTCCAGGAGCAGGTCAGCCTTGGCTAATGATTAAAATCCTGACTCAAAAACAAAAGGAACAAAGGAAAAACGATTGGCCACCTTGGAAATAGGTCAGGGAGGGCTTGGGTGTGGAAGAGAGAGTCCGGATTCCTTCTAAGTCTTGTTTGGTTGGTTATGGATGACTAGGTCACAGGGTAGAAAACAAAGATGCACATACAATGTCTTCTGATTGGCTATGAGGGTCAAGCTTGAACAGGCATCTTTCTATTCCTAGACCTCTGTCTCCCACCGACCACCTATCTGTATGGAGGCACCAAGGTGGGAATATCCAGCTTTTGCAGAGTCTAGAACCACCTGCTCAAGAAAAAAAGTATCTTTTAACTCTAGTGCTGATTGCTCAGCTCAGAAGAGGGAAATCGCTGCTTTTTGGTGGCCCCACCTCCATAGACTCGCACTTGGCACCTTCGGACTGATTTGTTCTGAACAGGCATGCGCCCTCTCGCTCGTTGGTACTTGTGGGCGGGGCTTCTCAAAAATACCTGAACTAGTCAGTTACGGTTAGTCCCTCGCATTCTGCGCAGCGTCATTCCTCCTGTGGGTTCATCAGGGTGGGGGTGCTGTGTCCTTAAATCAACCCCATCAATTTGTCCCTCTGGAACTTAAGCCAGGCCCTCACTGGATACTGTCCGCAAAGCTTCCCTGGGATACCCAAGAGAAGGCTTGCTGAGCAGCCTGGAGCCCTAGGAGGTAGAATCGGAGAAGCAATTGCTGGGGGGCGGGGTGGGGGGGCAAGGAGTTACTGTTGGCACCGGAGAGGCACTCAGCATCTAAGAGTGCTTACGTCTCTTGTTGAGGACTGGAGTTCAGTTCCCAAGTCAGTGGCTTGCAGCTGCCTGTAACCCCAGCTCTAGAGGATCCAGTGCCCTCTTCCGGTCTTCACCAGCATTCAAACACGAACGCGGGTATCCGGAGGTCAAGGCCAGACAGGACCACAGTGGGGATTCTAGATCGTTCTCAGCCACACATTGACCACATTGTGAGACTCTACAAGCAAAAGAGAGGCACAAGAACAGCTCTCAGCTTCCAGGTGAGGAAAATAAGGAGATCTGGGCAGGACTTGCCTGAAGTCATTCGGCGGCGAGTTGCAGGAGCTAGCACAGGATACTTCCACCCTTTGATATGAGCTTTGTAAGCTAAGCATGGAACTAAGCATTGGGAAATGGGCCTGGGAGAATCCGTGGTTAATTTCAGGCCCAGTTACATAGTTTTCACATGGCACACATGAAAGCCTGTGTCAAAAAGTCAAAAGTAAGGGCGGGGAGATGGCCCGGTGGTCATGAATAAATATTGCTTTTGCAGATCACGAGAGATGGATGTCCAGTGCCCATGCATGTCAGAGGGCTCACCACCACCTGTAACTCTAGCCCCAGAGGTCCCACACCCACGGCGTGCGCGCACACACACACACACACACACACACACACACACACTCACACACTCACACACTCACACACTCCACACACTCACACACTCACACACTCACACACCACACACACACTCACACACTCACACACACTCACACACTCACACACACACACACACACACACACACACACACACACACACGAAAAATACAATTCAACTCATAACCCAAAGGAGATTAGAAAATATTTCACCTGTTTTTCACCTTGTTCTCTTTATTTTTAATGTGGGTATGTTGTGGAGGGTGTCCATGGTCCATGTGTGTGCACGCACGTGAAGGCTTGAGGAAAATCTTAGGTGCTGTTTTAGTTGCTGTTCTGGGGCTGGGAAGAGACGCCATAACCAAGCATTGAACTAGGGTCTGACTTACAGTGTTAGAAGGCAAATACATGATCATCATGGTAAGAAGCAGACAAGAACAACAAGGTAGCTGAGAACTTTCCACCCTGGTCCACAGGCAGGAAGCAGCAGTCGGGGAAACAGAGGAGAGAGATAGAGAGACAGACAAGGGGTCTGGTGTGGGCTTCTGAAGTGCCCCCCCAATGATATACCTCTTCCACCAAGCCTACACACCCTGATCCTTCCAGACATTTTCACTGAGAAGCAAACATTCAAATATGTGAGCCTGTGGGCGCCATTCTTACTCAGTCACCACACATTCCATCACCAGGAATGCCACCACCGTCTCCTCCTTTGAGACTGGGTCTCTCTCTGGTCTCATCAGCCAGGCTGGGCTGGCTGGTAATTTTGTATAATGAGGCAGATCATCTGGATTTATTGCATCAGGGAAAGACACATCCCCTTCAACACTCTTCCTGACATTACTTCTTTATCATGAAAAATACTCTTCAATCTGGTTACAATGGTCCCTCATGCCTGTAACCAGAGTATTCGGGAGACTGAAACTGGGGGATTGCTATGACTTTGAAGCCAACCTGAGCTACATAGTAAATTCTAGGCCAGCCTGTTCTACAATTTGAGGCTGTTTCAAAACAGACAGACCCCAGAATCTTAGGAATAAAATAATATGCAAAAAGCAGGCTATTGAAGCTCAGCTCACTTGTGATGGGGAGCAGAGGGGTGAGTAGTTGTTTTTGTTTGCTGATAATAACTTTTAGAAATTGTTGTGTGTGTGTGTGTGTGTGTGTGTGTGTGTGTGTGTGTGTGTGAATCAGTGTACGCTGTGTTTGTGGAAGAGGAAGTTGGATCCCCTGGAGCTGGAGTTACAGGTGGTTGTGAGCCACCTGGCATGGGCGCAGGTCCTCTTGAAGAACAGGAAGCACTCTTAATTACTGAACCATCTACTCATCCCTGCTGATAAAACTTTTATGGCAACTGTTTTCTGCTTGGTTCTGTGTTGAACAGTCATATCCAAATGCCAGGGAAATAGACATATCTTTTTAGGAGAACTTTTGGAGATTTTTCTTTTGAAGCTTTGGAGGTGATTGACTAAGCAAATCTGAAATAATGAGGAGGAATCCAGGGGTGGCCATCATTTACAGGATGCTCAGGGTCTGCCTGATTCAGTGCCCTAGAAATGAGGAGTGCTGATGTGAGCCTGGGGTTGAGGCTGTGCAGATTCCAGGAGGAAGTCACATTGGACTGAACTGGGACTTAGGTAGCATCCCTGTCTTCTCAGACCTTGGGAGTGTAAGACAGGAGGATAGTAAGGCCAGGGTAGCCTGGCCTACATAGTAAGGCCCTGTTGTAAAAATGAAAACTGGCTTAATGGCATATGTCTCTAATCCCAGCCCTCCAGAGGCAGGGGCAGGCAGACCCCTGTGGGTTCCTGGTTATCCAGGGCTGCACAGTGGTACCCTGTCTCTAAAGAAGAAAAACGGGAGGCTGGAGAGATGGGTCAGTGGTTAAGAACACATGAAGCTCTTGTGGGTGATTCTGGTTCCCAGCATCTGTATGGCGGCTCATATCCAACTCTAGTTCTAGGGACCAGAGACGCCTTCTGGCCTCTATGGGCACCAGAAGAAACACATTGATATACATGCAGGCAAAGCAGTCATACATAAAATAAATGTAAATATTTATTTAAAAGAACAAGAAGGAAAACAGAGCTGGGGATTAGCAAGCTCATAGGGTGTTTGCCTAGCAGTTACAAAACCCTGGGTTCGATCCCCAACAATGTTAAACTGGGCATGGTGGTGAACATCTACAATCCTAGCACTCAAGAAAGGGTGGAGGCAGAACCACCAAGAGTTCAAACTCAGAGGCTGAAGGTGTAGCTCCATGATGGAGTGCTTGCCTCACACAAGTGATGTCCTGATTGGAGAGAAGATTCTCGTGCCTCTAACCTCAGCGTTCAGGGGGCTTTGGGCCAACCTGAGCTACACAGTGAGTTCCCAGACAGTCTGAGCTACATAATAAGGCATTATCTCCAAAGAAGGGACGAAGGGGGGAAAGGTTGTTTAGGGCCAAAAAAGCAACAAAACCAACAGTAGAAAGAACCCGGTGGGATCTGAAGGTGGCAGAGAGAGGAGGAGCTGCAGATGGTGGTAGCAGAGGAAGCTTACAGAAACAGGAACGCACAGGATGTGGAAAAGAGCGTGTTTTCTACTCTGCCTTGGCAAGAACAGGAGAGGTTGATGGAGACCATGGAGCAAAATGAAGAGAGCCTTGAATGGAGAGGGCAGTTTAATCTCTGGTTCGTATACATATTTCTTACTCTTCAACTGTGTGTATACTCAACGTGCATGTGTGAACCAGAAGTAGATGGTGGTGTCTTCTTTGGTTGCCGTTTTAGGGCTATGCCTTTTGCTATGATAAACTGCCCTAACCGCAAGCCGTGTAGAGGAGGAAAGGGTTTGTTTGGTCCATCATTTCAGGGAAGTCAGGATAGGTACTGAAGTGGCCAATCACATCCACCGTCGGGAGCAGAGAGACTCGAGAGCCCCTCCGTCACCTACTTGCCTAGGTTGTCCGTGTTTGGTTAGCTTCCTAATGTAGCCCAGGACTTCCTGCCTAAGGAATAGTGCACCCACTGTAGGTGGGGCCTTCCCACATCAACCAACAATGAAGACAGCCCCCGAAACACATTTCCCAGGCCAACTCGATCCAGACAGTTCCTCAGGTGAGACTCCCCCTAAGTGCTTTTAGGCCGTAGCAAGTTGACAATTATCAATAACCAGCACAATTGTTTTCTACCAATTTTTTTTGAGGCAGGATCTCACTATGTAGCACCGGTGACTTTGAACTCACAGAGGTCTGCCTGCCTCTGCCTTCCAGGCGCTAGGATTAAAGGCGTGAGCCACTTTGCCTGACTCTATTATTTTAAAACAGGGTCTCTCACTGAACCTGCAGCTCTTTATTTTCTCCGAGCTTTCTGTCTAGCAAGTTCCAAGGATCCCTTTGTCTCTTCTCTCTGAACATTGAGATCTATCTATCTATCATCTATCTATCTATCTATCTATCTATCATCTATCTATCTATCTATCATCTGTCTATCATTTATCATCTATCTATCTATCTATCTATCTATCTATCATCTATCATCTATCTATCACCTATCTATCATCTATCTATAATCTATCTATCAATCATATCTATCATCCATCTACCTATCATCTATTACCTATCATCTATCTATATATCTGTCTGTCATCTATTACTATCAATCAATCTATCTATCTATCTATCTATCTGTCTGTCTGTCTGTCTGTCTATCTATCTATCTATAGCTCTCTGCTACACCTAGCTTTTCCCCTGGGTGCTGGGTGTTCCAATGCAGAACTACATGCTTTCACAGCAATCACTTTGCTAACGGATATCTCCTAAGCCCCACATATCTCTCTTAAATCTGTGTCCATTTCTCACTACCTTCCACTCCAGTTCAAACTCCATCATCTTCTCCTTCAGTGTAGACATAAAGCGACCTTCATAACAACCGTAGCTAGTTCCCCAACTGTCCCCAACTCTTTTTGAGACCACCTTGTATACTAGAGAGAATCCAATCTTCCATATCTTGAAAGAGGAAGAAGACAGAAGAGATGATAAAGAGAAGGAAAGAAAGCAGATGTGTTAGGCTCACAGAGAGTCGTGCCTGTCCTCAAATCTCCAAGCATCTGTTGCCGGGAGGAACCAAGTTCACAAGATAAAGAGCTCTTACGCGTAACTGAGGGGACAAAATGCACCAGCAGGTTGTGATGTTATCTCTGTCCCCACTACCTACCTCTTTGGCTGCTCCTGTTCTCACTCATCCCAAACTATGCCCCACAGGACATTCATTCTGAGGCCAGAGTCAGCAGCAGGAACCATCCTTGTACTCTCTTGTCCCTGGGATGCCGTGGGGGACCTCGGCCCTTCCTCTGTTGTATTTGGGTAAGTAGCAATGGGAAAGGAGGGGGGAGGGGTCATTGTTTGCTGTGAGCGACAGCTAAGTTACAGTCCACATGCTGTTACAGAGGACCACATGACTATAGCCATATAACCTCCCCCGGGACACTATTTCTATTCACTGCAGATAGAGAGGGCGGACACATCAGACTCCTCCAATAAGACTCCAGCTTGGGGACCCAATGGATTTATTGGGATTGTTTACAGGAGACAGGTGATGTGAGGCAAGCCGCATCACTAAACAGCATGTCTGTCCCCAGCCTCCAGGCTTGGATGGCTGCTTACAAAAGCTCCATTCCAGGATCTCTTTGCACAATTCGTAGACAGCTCCACTGAAGAGTCGCCACTCTCCCAGAAATCCCTTATTGTCTATATAATCTCATGGAAGGACCTGGAAAATTCTGAAAATGCAGTGACCCTCCCGAGTCCTACTTCTTCCCCCAGGAGGAAATTTTTTCATCTGAAGGAAGCAGCTACACAGAAGTAGTTTTTCTTGAATTCCCACATCACTGCAACGTTGGTACTATTGAACTTTATTTTTCAGTAGCTTAGGAATGATGCAGGGTGGTGAAGTAATAAAAAATAGTTCATAATAACAAGGACAGTTACAAAACCAGAAGCTGGATTGGGTGGCACTGCCAGAAAGAATTCTATGGCAGTGGGCAGTGGCTACTGCAGACACTCACAACTAGACACGTTTGGAGAATGGGAGACTATAAACACAGGGCAGTGGTGGCGCACGACTTTAATCCCAGCACTTGAGACGCAGAGGCAGGTGGATCTCTGCGAATTAGAGGCCAGCCTGGTCTACATAGAGAGTTCCAGGAAGCCAGGGCAACACAGAGAAATCCAGAGAGAGAGAGAGAGAGAGAGAGGGAGGGAGGGAGGGAGGGGGAGGGAGAGGGAGAGGGAGAGGGAGAGGGAGAGGGAGAGGGAGAGAGAGAGAGAGAGAGAGAGAGAGAGAGAGAGAGAGAGAGAGAGAGAGAGAGAGAGAGAGAGAGAGATATCTTGGATCTGGAGGGATGGTTTATCAGTTAAGGGCATGCTCTTGTAAGGGACATGGGTTCAGTTCCCAGCACCCATGTTGAGAGGCTCACAACCACGCATGACTCCTGATCCAGGGCACTGGACACTTCTGGTAGCTGTGGGTACCCAAACACATGTGCACACACCCACACAGAGACACATACGTACACATAACTAAAAATAATTCTTGAGAAAACAACTTTTTATTAAAAGAGAGAGACTAAATGTCCTGCTGGAGAGGAGACTTGGATATAAACCTTCCATCCCTGGCCCTAAGTTTCGGTGAACATTGTGGAAGAAGGGGCAGAAAGAATGTAAGAGACACAGAATGGAGAAAAATGCTAAGAAAGGCTGTCTTCTAGAAAAGACTTGGCTGTTACATTCGTGAATTCATAGAAGGTGTAGGTACCTGCACAAGATGAAACCAGTTAAAAATTTCAGCATGAATGGCTCCTCAGCCACTGAGGTCACATCTCTAACTGAGGAGCTACTGACAGTTGATGTGGGCCTGAAGAGTCGCCTTGGGAGGTGGCTGCCAATTGACTGCCTGTGCTGCACTGGATGACCCCACCCATTGCAAATATGATCTCAGTGTTTTAAAATAAATACACAGGCAGACTTGAATTTGGGCGGAGGTGTTGGGAGTTTCCTGAGGGGAACTGGAACAGGGACTCAGAGTGGATATGATCAAGCTACAATGTATGCATGTATGAAATTTTTATAGAATAAATAAAATGGTATTAAAAAACAATTTAATGGTAAGGTGTTTGCCTAGCATGCTCAAAGCCCCAGGTTTGGTTCCCCAAATCGTGAAAAGCTGTGATAATCTTGGTACCTGGAAACTGGCTACATAGTCAGTTTGACATCATTCTAGGCTAGAGATTTTTGTCTTGAAAAAAAGACTTCAGTGATCAAAGTGTCAATATTTGCAGATATGATAGTTCACATAAGTGACCCCCAAATTCTACCAGGAAAACCCCTATAGCTGATAAACAACTTCAGTAAAATGGTTGGATACAAGATTAACTTTTAAAAACCAGTAGCCCTCTTACATACAAATGAAAAAGTGGGCAGAGAAAGAAACCAGGGAATCAACACTCTTCACAATAGCCACAAATGATATAAAATACCTTGGTGTAACTCTACCCAAGCAAGTGAAAGACCTGTATGACAAGAACTTCAAGTCTTTAAAGAAAGAAATTGGAGAAGATATCAGAATATGGAAAAATCTCCCAAGCTCATGAATTGGTAGGATTAACATAGTTTTAAAAAAAAAATGGCCATCTTGCTAAAAGCAATCTACAGATTCAATGCAATCCCCATCAAAATCCCAGCACAATTCTTCACAGACCTTGAAAGAACAATACTCTACTTCATCTGGAAAACAAAGAAGCCAGGATAGCTAAAACAACCCTTACAAGTAAAAGACCTTCTGGAGGAATCACCATCCCTAATTACAAGCTGTACAAGTACAGAGCAATAATAGTGAAAAAAACTGCATGGTATTGGCATGAAAACAGACAGGTGGCTCAACAGTATAGAATCAAAGACTCAGAAGCAAACTCACACACCTGTGAACATTTGATCTTTGACAAACAGACAAAATTATACAATGGAAAGAATAAAGCATCTTCAACAAACGGTGCTGGCCAAGCTGGGTGTCTGCATGTAGAAGAATGCAAATAGATTCATATCTACCACCAAGTGGATCAAAGACCTCGTAAATCCAAATACACTGAAACTGCTAGTAGAGAACGTGGGAGATAGGAGACAGCTTCCTGAACAGAACATCAATAGCTCTGACACTAAGATCAAAAATTAGTAAATGGAACCTCATGGAAATGAAAGGCTTCCTTAAGGCATAGGACACCATCAAAAAGACAAAATGGCAGTCTATAGAATGGGAAGATGTCTTCATCAATCTCAGATCTAACAGAAGGGCTGGTATCATATATACATATGATACACAACCCAAGAAACTAGACATCAGCAAGCCAAACAATCCAATTAAAAAATGGGGTACAGATCTGAACAGAGAATTCTCAACAGAAGAATCTCAAATGACCAAGAAGTACTTAAAGAAATGCTCAACATCCTTAGCCATCACGGAAATTCAAATGAAAACTACTATGAGATTCCATCTTACACCTGTCAGAATGGTTAACCTCATGATGGCAAGGATGTGGAGCAAGGGGAACACTCTTCCACTGCTGGTGGGAGTGCAAACTTGTACAGCCACTATAGAAATCAATACGGCAGTTCCTTAGAAAATTGGAAATTGATCTACCTCAAGATCTAACTGTGTCATTCCTGGGTATGTATTCAAAAATCCGTCTACCACACCACAAGGACACGTGCTCAACTATGTTATAACAGCTTTATTTATAGTAGCCAGAAACTGGAAACAACCTAGATGCCCTTCAAACAAACAAAAATGAATAAAAAAAAATGTGGCACACAATAGAGTATCACTCAGCTGTTAAAAGCAAGGACACCAGAAAATCTGCAGTCAAATGAACGGAGCTAGAATAGGTCATCTGAGTGATGTGACCCAGACCCAGAAAGACAAACATGGTAGGTACTTATAAGTGTATTTTAGCTATAAAGTAAAGGATAACCATGCTGCAATCCATAGACCCAGAGAAGCCAAGTAACAAGGAGGCCTGTTGTGGGAATTCATTCCACCAATAGCTTTGGGGTACCAGACTTAAGGCATGCATGGCTTCCTGTCTATGGATGTGATCTCTTATAAGGAGAGGAGGGTCCTGTGCTCTTGGGTTGTGAAGACTGGAGTCAGGCAGTGTGAAGCAGCATGTGGCTACCTCAGTCCCCAACTCCGTGCATCTGTTCTCCTACACACACACACACACATACACATACGCGCGCACGCACACACAGGCATGCACACACAGGCACGCACGTACACACACATGCACGCGTGCGCACGCGCACACACGCATGCACGCACACACACACATGCACACACAGACATACACACACATGCATGCACACACACACACACACGCACACACATGCACACACAGACATACACACACATGCATGCACACACACAGGCACACACGCATGCACACACACACACACACGCACACACATGCACACACAGACATACACACACATGCATGCACACACACAGGCACACACGCACACACACACACACAGGCACACACGCATGCACACATGCATGCACACACACAGGCACACACGCATGCACACACATTACAGTTCACTCATCAGAGACCTCAAGCAGGACGCTTGGGTCTCACTGGGAAGAGGAAATTGATTTTGAGGGTGGACTGGGGGTGGATGGGCATGGAACAGGGAGGGACCAGGTCGGGGGAAGATGGAGTCAGAGAGTACTAGGACAGACAAGTAGAATCTGAGGCATCTCTCGGATGAGCTAGGAACCAAGAGCAATGGAGACTCCCAGGAATCTACAAGGGCGCGCCTAGCTAAGACTTCTAGCAATGGGCAATACAGAGACTGAAGCAGCCTTCTCCTATAATCAGGTAAGACTTCCAGTGGAAGTTCTAAGACACCAACACAGCCACAAAACCTCCGTCCTGCAATTAGTCCTGCAGACAAGATGGTTCAGAGATTGTGGGAGTGGCCAACCAATGGCTGTTCCAGCCTGAGAGCCGTGCCCTGAGAGAGAGCCCACCCCTGACACCGCCTGGAGGGCCAGGACCCGGAGGCCGAAAACCCAGAGACCTGGCATAGAACCAAACAGGACTAACAAAAAAATCAGAGTAATGATTCCTGATGAAATTCAGTTCTACTCAGAGATTGATGCCTAGCCCAGTTGCCACCAGAGAGGCTTCACCCAGCAACTGATGGAAACAGATTCAAACCCCACAGCCAAACATTCGGTGGAGCTCAGGGAATTCTGTGGAAGAGGGGAAGGAAGCATTGTGGGAACCAAAGGGGCAAATAACACCGTACAAAAATCCACAGTATCAACTAACCTGCGCTCACAGGGGCTCGCAGAGACTGAACTGCCGACCAGGGAGCCTGCGTGGGCCTGACCTCTGCTCACGGTGCAGTGGTGTCGCTTGGTCTTTTTGTAGGAGCCCTAACAGTGGGAGCAGGGGCTGTCTCTGACTCTGTTGCCTGCTTTGGGGACCCATTCCTCCCACCAGGTTATCTTGTCCAGCCTTAATAGGACAGGAGGCGCCCAGTCTCACTGCAACTTGTGTGCCATGGCTGTTTGATATCCACGGCAGGCCTAGTTCTTTCTATAGCGAAATGGAGGAGGAGTGGGTGGGAGGAGGGAGAAGAGGTGGGGGGGAAGGGACTGGGAAGAGAGGAGGGAGGGAAAACTGTGGTCTGGATGTGAAACAAAATTAAAATAAATTTTTAAAGAAAAAAAGAGGACTTCAGTGAAGCCATTATCTTTATGGTGATAACCAATTATGTCAAAATCACATAGTTAAGATCAGCAAGGGAAGAGATGATGGAGAAGTAGCCGGAGGACTAGGTGCAAGCACCCAGTAGGCCTCTCCCAGGGAAGCCGTCTAAATGGCAGTTATCTCACTGTGGTGCACAGGGAAGCATAGAGTGTAAGTTCGGTTCCCCACTGAGGAGCCCACCAAAGCGTGAGTGTGAGGTTTCCACTGGGAATCATTTGTGAGAGACCTTAGCACCCAGGACTTCCAGAGATCAAGATGATACTGAGTATAAGTAATAGCAATGATATAGGCTCTGCAGCAAGGAAGCTTAGATGAATTAATGCGCTACACACACACACACACACACACACACACACACACACACACACACACACACACACACACACAAAGAGCTTCCTCAGGGGAGCGACAGACATCACACAACACAATGTCTTTAAAGTAAGTTGGAGGGACTTTTCTGCTCTTACAGACTCAGGGCGGAGGGTAAGTGCCACCAGAAGTGACGAGACAGGAAGGCAGTCAGTAAAAGTGTGCAAGCCCCTCCCACGTGAATCAGAAATGAAGACCCCACAGGCCACTTTGATAGTGGCCACTCCTCAACTGAGATTCCCTCTTTCGAGATATGTCGGTTGGTTGCGTTATCGAAAACTATAACGTATCAACCGTCTGTCCAGAGGGAATTTCAGGCAAGCGTGGCCTGACTTGAAGGAGACTGACAGCTAAAGAGACTAAGTGAATGACACTACATATCCCCAAGACCCCGTCACATGACTCTTAGACTACCTGACATGAATAAAGACTTCCCAAGAAGGACTTCCCAGAGATGAGCCAACAGCAAGCCCGCCCTTTCACCGACAGGCAGAACTCTGGAAACTTGAGGCGGGACTGCTTTCCATTTCAGATCTCTCCCCACAGGGCTACTCCCTCCGCTTTTGGTTGATATGAAGACAGCAGCAGTAGAAGACAATCTATGCAGTACAGTCGTCCCTTGTGTGTTTGAATTTCCCAAGGCATCTCCCACAAATCCCATGACTGTGGGTTACAGGCGTAATGAGAACGTCCGCTTCCATGCAGATACCAGCCAGCCCCGAGCCCCCATGGGTGATCTCTCCACAGAGGAGGTGAAAGCCTGCATCCTGCTGACCCGAGACATGCTTGGGAAAGAAAACATGACCTACGTGCTCCATGTCGGTCCAGGAGATGAGAAGGGCGCCACCCCGAAAGAGGACGTTGGACTCTCCACGACAGGTGATGCTCAGGTTTGAGCACTAAGTGGTTTAGGAAGCGGGAAATCCAGAGGGGGTTCCGGTGGTCAGGTGGCTATTACTTCATCAGGAGTTAGACTTTATACAGCCTGAGGCGAGACACACACACACACACACACACACACACACACACACAAGAACACAGCACAAAGAAGTAAGTGCAAAAGAAAGATGGGGACTCGTGAGCAGGGCAATGGATAAAGGCACTCGCCATCAAGCTTGAAGACCTGAGTTCTATCCCTGGGGCCCACGTGGTAGAACTGACTCCTGCAAAATGTCTTCTGACCGCCACATGCAGGCCTTACCACATAAATTAATGTAAAAGTTATGAAACTGGGCTGGAAAGATGGCTCAGAGCTGCTCTCCCAGAGGTCCTGAGTTCAATTCCCAGCAACCATATGGTGGCTCACAACCATCTGTAATGAGATATGGTGCTCTCTTCTGGCATGCAGGAAGAATGCTATATACACAATAAATAAATAAGTAAGTAAGTAAATAAATAAATAAATAACATTTTTTAAAACATAAAAATAATAGAAAACCATAGGTGTTTTGATTTCCAACGTAATATAATGCTTTACATACAGTAGGCATCTCTGTAAATAGAAATTTCAGAGACAGGGCTTGTGCGTGTAATCTCAGCACTTGGGAGCTGTGGTAAAAGAAATTAAAGGAGCTTAAGGTCAGCCTCTCCTACAGAGCGAGTCCCAGGCTTACTCACAGAAAGCCAGGCATGCTAGCACATGTTTGTGATTTCATCATCCCCATGATAGGATGGAAAGCAAAGGTATCAGGATCCTGGGAAGCTGAGGGTCATCTAGCCTGGCATTCACAGCAGAGAACGGAGGCCATGTTGAGCTAGGTGGAAGGCAAGAACCAACACCTAAGGTTTTCCTCTAAGCCCCACGCATGTATCCTGGCACCCTTGTGTCTGTATTCACTTGTATGAACATTTACATACACATGTATATAGACTTTTTTAATTTTAAGAGAGGATGGAAATGATCACAGATCAGTTTGGGAAGGAGCAGAACCCGTGGTGAGGGGTGGGTAGCAGGGAGGCTAAGCAGGACCTCTCGGTGGGAGCCCTAGTCTGAGGACACGAGGGGTCACAGGCACTGGAGATGAAGAATCTCATTGGCCATCAGTGTTTATCCAGACTTCAGGGCGAGAGGTGGCCCCGGGGATAAAGGTGCTTCCCACCAAGGCTGACAAGCTGAGTTCAACCCCTGGGACCCAAATGCTGGCAGGAGAACCAACTCCTATAAGCTATCTCTGGACCTCTGTGCCCAGTCTGTAGTTTGCATGCACACGAGAAATGAATAAAGTTATTTTTTAAGTTTTATTACATTCATTTGTGTGTGTGTGTGTGTGTGTGTGTGTGTGTGTGTGTGTGTTTGCGCAGTTTGGGTTTTTCTTGTCAATTTGACACAAGCTAGAGTCATCTGGGAAGAAGTGACTTCAATGAGAAAACGCCTCCATCAGATTGGCCTGGAGGTGAGTCTCTTGATTAATCATTGGGATGGGATGGCCTAACCCACTATGGGGGTGTCACAAGGACAAGTGGTCCTAAGTTGTATACAAGTGCAGACTGGTTTCTATGGTTTCTGCTTCAGTTCCTTCCTCCAGGTCCCTACCTTGAGCTCCTGTCATGACTTCCCTCGACGGTTGAATGTGACATGGAACTGTAAGAGGAAACAAACCCTTTCCTTTCCAAGCTGCTTTTGCCGGGCCTTTATCACTGCAATAGGAAACAAACCAACACAGTGTGTGTGTGCATGTGCATGCCACTGTGTGTCTGTGGAAATCACAACCTGTGAGAGTCTGTTCTTTCTCCCACGGTATGAGTCCTAGGGATGAGCTCAGGTCAGGTTGTTGGAGCCGGTGGCAAGTTTCTTTATCTGTTTAGCCATATTGCCAGCCCCAATATTGTAATTCTAATCCTTTTAAAAATCCAGACTTCAGAATCAAGAGCTTCCACCTTACTGACTCCTCACCGTGTTCATCTGGTGAGGTAGGGTGGGCTTCCAGGTAGACAGCAGAAATTGGCAAAACAAAACAAAACAAACAAAACAAACAAAACTAAACAAAAAAAAATGTGATCATGGTAATCCTGGGTTCTGTGAGGCTGTTGGGAGAAGTTTGAGGGTTCCAATTAAGAACACTTTGCAGTGCTCTGCCCCTACCTAAAGTATGGGTCTAACACACTGTTTTCTCTCCTCTAGACCTGACCCAAAAGCCAGAGCTTCACATCGCAGAAAGCGGTGTGGCTGGAGAGCCTGCAACTTTGACCTGTACCATCCAAAGCGCCTGCCAAGAACCCACAGTCCTTTTTGTCTCCTGGAAGGGGCCTGACATGCCTTCCAACGCGACTGTCTCCATCAACTCCTCTTCAGAGATTTCCGCCTTCAGATGCCACTTAAATCTATCCCTGGATAACCTGGCCAGCCGTAAATCGGTCAGACTACAACTGGTCTGTGAGTGTGGCCGGGGTCGACAGTCTGGGGGACATGGTGGGTCCCAGAGAAGACTCGGGTCCTGGAGGGGAGCAGCCAAACGCCCCCCCCACCGGGGCTGAGAGACCATGGGTAAGAGTAAAGTTCAAGTTTCGTTCAGATGATGAGACAAGATGAAAGAGAGAGCCTCTCTGAGCCCCAACTACTTGCTCCCAGGCTTCTAGAAAGTCTCCAAAGCCCTTTGGGGATGACGAATGAGAAGTTTGGGGGCTACAGAGATGGCTTAGCAGGCTGAGAGAGCACATTGCTTATATCAGGTGCCTTTCTGTTGCTGTGATAAAGCACCCACGGACAAGGGAATTTGTACCATAAATAGTTTGTTCATTATGGTTCCAGAGGGATAGAGTCATCACGGCAGGGAGGCATGGCGCAGGCATGCTGGCTGGAGTGTGATGCTGGGAGCTCACATCCTTTATCATATGCAGGAAGCAGAGAGCAAACGGGAAATGATCCAAGATTTCTAACTCTCAAAGACCACCTCCCGTGACACACAGCCTCTAACAAGGCCACGCCTCCTACACCTCCTCGGACAACACAACCAGGGGGACCAAGGGTTCAAAGCCCTAAGCCTCCGGGAGACAATATCACTCAAACCCTCATCCTTGTCCTGCAGAGGAAGAACTGAGTTCGATTCCCTTTAGAACCCGTGTTGGGCAGCCCAAATTGCCTGTAAGTCTAGCTCGAGGGGATCCCGTACCCTCTTCTGGCCTCTGTGGGCACTGTCCTCACATGCACACGCACAGACACACACATGTACATAATTACAAATACGTTTGGGCTTTGGGAGAAGTGAAGGGAAGTGCATGTGTCCCTCTGGCCCCTGCTCCCCCTTCTCCGCAGCGCCTGCAAGGCTGCTCAACTACTCGTGTGTGTTGAAGAGGACACTAGCGTGCACTCCTTCCATGGGATGCCCGCGCCCTCTGTGCAGTGGTGGGTTGGGGGGAGCCCTGTGAGTGCACACAGCATAGACAGCATCCTGCGCATGACCAGCACCACACTGGAGCCCTAGACCAACAGCACCGTCCACCTCCTGTGGGAACCCGAAGTCATAAGGAAACTACGCTGTGAGGGGAGGAACCAATATGGGGTCCATGCTTCCAGAATCTTCCTGATACCAGGTGAGCAGGCCGAAGGCCAGAAGGCCAGCACTTAAGGGCCAGGATGGGAGGGAGGAGAGGCACAGTTTGAAAGCCCCAGGACAACCACCCTCTCTCTTCCCTTTCGTCTCAGATAAAAGCTCCATTTCCAGTGTCTTCCTGAGAGGGCTGATCCAGGGCATCGTGTACGGGACCATAGCATCTTCTTTACTCTTCTTCTTCCTTGTTGTCCTGGCGTGAGTATCAGAGTTCAAATTCAACGCCAAGCCCTCCAAAAGCCCAGCACATGGACTTATTTCTAAAATTACATCTATTCTTTCCTGAGGGGAGAGAGAGAGAGAGAGAGAGAGAGAGAGAGAGAGAGAGAGAGAGAGAGAGAGAGAGAGAGAGAGAGAATGTGTGTGCAAATGCATGCGCCATGCCTGGTGTACAAATGGAGGCCAGAGGACAACTTCTGGGAGTTGGTTCATTCATTTTTCCAGGCAGGCCAGTCTTGGCTGCAGACTCCTTTACCCATGGAGCCATCTCACTGGCTCCTCCATTGACTTACGATGTTCATGTCCTTCATTGCATTTTCTTCTGGCTTAGTTTCTTTTGAAATGGACTCGTCGTTAAGTTCCAGCCTCCTTTATTTGCATTTAGGGCCACACATTTCCTCTTTAAGCATCAATGTAACTGCAACTCACAGATGTGGATGTGAACTACGTTGTTATCACTTGATTGAAACATCTCCAATTTCCATCTGGAAAGGGATAGAGACCAGCGGACATCTACAGAAACCTGACTCCAGCTGCTGGGGTGAGGGGAGGTCTATGATAGGACAGAGCCCACAGGTAGCTAAGAAGAGATCCAGCGGGCCCCTGCAAGAGCATCAGGTGACTGCTGATGTACCCTGTGATAGGTCCACTGGACGCAATACTATAGAGCCACCAAAAAGGCTGAGTTCCTTGTGTTCTGGTGTGCAGATATGTGCCAAAAATGTTAAGAGAAGGAAGGCATATGCAAAATAAGCTTGTACCCACACAAAAGGTCTACATCGATAGAGATAGATAGATAGATAGATAGATAGATAGACAGATAGATAGATCGATAGACAGAGATAGAGATATTGGGAGAGCTATCACAGGGTTTCAAGAGAAGCAGAGAGAAAGCACTTTGTCTTGGAGTTTGTGAGGAAGTCCAGGAAAGCTATGACCAAGAGAGAAACATGTCTCCAGGGCCTGGGACATGAGACCAGAAGGTGAGTGGAGGCTGTGGAGAGTCCACCGTGAGAGACAGAGAGGTCACAGAGCCAGCATGGGGAGACAGCCTGGTGTTGGGGCAGCAGCCCAGGGTTGGAGCTGGGAGCAGTGGTGCCCAGCCCTGAGGCATCAGGAGGGACCCGAGGCAGCACTCACCACAGGGCTCATTGTCTTAGAATGAAGACGCTTAATTGGTGGGAGGAAAACCAAACTTGCAAGAGCAAAGAGGCCCCGCCCTCAAGAAACCAGCTTCAGGAGGAGCCACAAGGGCTGAAGTCTGAAGCTGTGCGTGGACAGCCTGGGCTTGGGGTAAGTACCAGTCAGCCTGAGTTGTGTGCTTGGCTGCCAGAAGGGATGCAAGCCAGGTCCTCCCGCCCCTCCTAGGCACAGGCGCGGGGGGGGGGGCGGGGGGGGGGCGGGGGCGAGGGGGGGCGGGGGAGGGCGGGGGGCGGGGGAGGGCGGAGGGCGGGGGGCGGGGAGGGCGGGGGGCGGGGGAGGGCGGGGGAGGGCGGGGGGCGGGGGAGGGCGGGGGGCGGGGAGGGCGGGGGGCGGGGGAGGGCGGGGGGCGGGGGGCGGGGCTCGGACACTTGGGAGCAGCCTTTGCAGCTCCATCCTGGCACTCCTGCTCTGAGCCCCTTGACCAGCATGGAGGGCCAGGGGCTTAACTGGAAGTGGGTCTGGATCTATGCATTCTTCACGACGAGCTCACGTGGGTCAGCAGAGGAGCCCTGCAGCCACCACGGCAATGATCCTTACACGGCAAGGTGCTCTTCTTCACGTGGAGATGGCAGTCTCCTTTCTGTGTCCTCACAGGGTCTCCTCTGGGTGCATTCGTCATCACTCCCTCCTCCTCCTCTTCCTCTGACATCTTGGTCTGATTGTTTTCTGTAGCTCCGGGTTTGGAATGCAGGGTCTTGCTCATTCTGATCCAGGCAAGAGCTATATTGCAGGGCCATGCCCCAGCCCCTCTCTGGGAGGATTCTAGAAAGCACGCTACCACACTCCTACATTCCTAGTCTTCTTTTACCTTTTTTTTTTTTTTTTTCCTAAGTCAGGGTCACCCAGGATGACCTTGAACTTTGAGACTCTCCTGCTTCAGCCTCCTAGTAGGCAGGATAACAATTGTTCCCAGCCATTTCCACCCAATCTTTTGTCATGGTCCATGTGGGGTCTAATCCACCCAGCTGAAGTCGTCTTAGTTGATTACTTGATTACGTCTGAGGTGTAAAGGCCTGAGGTTCGCCATGGGAATTAGGATGAAGGGACTGCGGCGCTGGCTCAGAGCTTGCCTAGCATGCATGAAACTCCGGGCTTGACCCCCAGCGCCACGCAATTGAGGTGTGGTTCACCCCACATTCATTCCAGCACTCGGAAGACAGAAGCGGAAGGATCAGGAGTTCCGGCTACATAGTGAGTTGGAGGCAGCTTGGGCTACATGCGATCCTGTCTCAATCAATCAATCAATAAATGACAAAAAGTAAGACTTTTTTTTAAGATGCCAAGGAAATGTTTTTTAATTTAATTAATTTATGTTTTCCTCTCCTCCTATTCCGCCCCCCACCTCCCTTCTGCCCCCACCCAAATTCACTCCTCCTCTGTTTCTGTTCAGAAAGGGTCAGACCTCTCACGGGTATTAACAAAGCCTGGCATATCAAGTTGTGGTAAGACTGAGCACCCCGTCTTGTATTTAGGCTGAGCAAGACAATCCAGTAAGAGAAATAGGTTCCCAAGGGCCAGACAAAACGTTCAGGGAAAGCCCTATTCCCATTGTTAGGAGTCCCACAGACAGACAAGGCTACACAATGGTCACATGCATGTTGAGGGCTTACGCCAGTGCCGTGCAGGCGCCCAGTTCTTGGTTCAGACTTTGAGTCCCCATGAGCCAGGGTAGTTGCTTCTGTGGATTTTCTTGTGACGTCCCTGACCCCTCTAGCTCCTATAATCCTTCCTCCCTCTCTTCCACTGGGTTCCTGAGCTAGGCCTGATGTTTGGCTGTTTCCAGCAGTCACTGGATGAAGGCTCTCTGATGACGATTGGGGTGGTCACCACTCTGACCACAGGAGATGGCTGGTTCAGGCTTTGTTTCCACTGTTGCTAGGAGCTTTAGCTGAGGTCATCATTGTAGATTCATGGGGTTTCCCTTGTGTCAGGTTTCTATCCGAACCCAAAAGGCCCCCATGTCCAGTCACCTTTCCAGTACTGCCCCCTCTACCCATCCCCCAAGCCAATCCCTCAAGTTCCCGTCCCTCCTGCCCCAAGTTCACCCAGGAGATCTCTCCTATCTGCCCAGGGAGACGCATGGCCCCTCCCCCTTGGGCTCTCCTTGTTACCTCGCCTGCGGATTGTAGCATGCTTATCCTTTCAACACCTTTTACCCGAGGCCAAGAATCAACGGAGCCCGTCCACCCCTGCATGAGTGGGACACTGGGAACAGGACCTAGACTTCCCAACACCGAGGAAAGGGCACCCTCTGTTTCTTCTGTGGCCCAGGGAGAGAGAGAAGACGCCATGTGAAAAATGCACGTGCATCGTGGTACTTGCCAGACCCCAACAGACCTGCAGAGGATGCCATCTCCACCTTAGCCTCCACTCACTGTGGCCGGGCAAATGCACCCTCTCCAGGCCTCCACCTTCTCCTCCCCCTTCTTCTCTCCCCCTTCTCCTTCCCCTTCCTCTCCCCTTACCTCACAATCCTCCATTTTCTCCCCTTCTCCTCCTTTTCTCTTCCTCTCCCTCTTCCCTTCTTCCTCCCTCTCTTCCTCCCTCCCCTTCTTTCCTTCCCCTCGTCCTCTCCTCCTAATCTCCAGGTAGTTGTACCCCAGATGGATGACCCAGCCCTTGCTTAAGGCTCAAGGGCAGGGATCAGGGGAGGGAGGCCTTGGCTGCACCAGGAAGTCATGCAGGAAAGGGGCTGAGCAAACGTCCAAGCATGGGAAGTGTGGCCTCCAGAGCACTCCAGTGAGAGTGGAGAGAGCCGGAATGAACCAGCCACCTTTCCTGTGTGTGGCGAGATTGCCTAAACACAAAACAGTTACGAATACAACGCCATGTTGTTGGCTACATTTACCCTGCTGTGGACAGGCCCCTTAACTTACTCGCTCTTTATATCTGTTTCTTCTTGCCCTTTGCCCTGCACACATTCATCCCACCCATCATAACCATGCTTTATGACATTTCTGTTACTTCATATATGTTTGGCTCTTTTGTAGGTTCCACGCATTTTGTGTGTATCTGGACCTCTTTTCTGTTGCTCCCCCCTCTACGAGACTTGGTTTCCTATAAGCCGGGCTGGCATCCAGCTTCCAATGTAGCCAAGGATGATCTTAAACTCTTTACCTTCCTGCTTTCCCCTGCCCCATGCAGGGGTTGCAAGCATGCATCCCTGGGAAGGATTCCAGAGCCTCACGCGTGCCACACTACCAACCGAGCCACATGTCCAGCCTTCTTTTGCCATCTGTCACTCTTCCCTTCTTCCTCCTCATTCTCTCATTTATCAAACACGTCCCCTTGAACCCAGCTGACACTCTGCACATGGTCACAATAGTTTAGTCACCATCCAGACCGAGATGCAAATTTATCCCATGGGGTGAAGCAAGGCCGCATATCGCACAGAGGAAGATATTCCTGTCCCCCCTCTAGGCTTGGACACCGCAGGGTCTTCTGAACTGTCTTTGTGGTTCAAAGGCTGACTAAATCCCCAAGGGAATGTCATAGTTGGTGGTTGATCCTGGAGAGGAGATGACAGAATGTACAAGGAGGAGAGGGCCAGGCAGACGGCTGTGTGCCACTGTCTAGCCTACAGATGGAGGGAGCAGCCGAGACTGGGGTCTGAGACCGCCTCGATCCAGCAACCCCGGGACTTGGTGGGGCCCAGCATACCCACTTGTAGAGCGGGAAACTGAGGCGCGCATGGTTAAGGAGTCTCTAGGAAGTGGGGCAAGGAAAACACGTTCTATTTCTCCTTGCAGAGTCCCTCCAGGGTGCTTCTGCTGGCCATAGCAAAGCAGAACTATTTAAACGCTGGAGCTCTGTTTTTGCAATGCACGCAATAAAGGGTGATATCTTAGTCACCTTTCAACTGCTGTTAAAAAGCCATCAAGGCAACTTACAAAAGGGGGAGCATGCCGGGGACTCACAGTCCCAGAGGGTTAGTCCATGACTATCATAGTGGGGCACGTGGCAGGCAGGCAGGCAGGCAGGGCACTGGAGCAGTAGGGAGCTCACATTTTATCCACAAGCACAAGGCAAAGAGAGTGTGTGCACAGAAACTGGGAATGTCCCAGGCCCTTGAAACCTCATAGTCCTGCCCCAATGACACACCTCCTCCAACACGGCCATCCTACTAATCCTATCTCAGAGTTGAAATATATGAGCCAGTGGGGGGTGAGGAGCATTCTCTTTCAAACCACCCAAAGGTGGCTTCTCAGAGTCAAGAGGCAAAATCCAAGTACTGTGACAGCGTGAGCTTCCATAATCCAAAACTGTGAACTCCAAAATGCATCAGAACCCGAAACATTTTATTTTGAGAAAGGATCTCATGTAGCCCTGGCTAGCCTTGAACTTGATATGTAGCCAAGGATGACCTTGAACCCATGAAGGCCCCTGCCTTCACTTCCCCAGAGCTGGGATTACAGGTGAGCAACACATCACCACACCAAAATGAATAAAATGTCATTAAAAAAACTAAAAGCTTCAGAATTTACAATGAGTTCAGGTCTTCAGATTGGGATGTTGAACCAAACTGAAACCCTTGCTTCCATACGTTGCCCATGGCAGGCATTTTGTCACAGCAACGGGAAAAGCATTTAACAAACAGCATGCCTGGAATACTTCAGGGACAGGAAGTGGTCCGCTGTAGTGCCCAGTGGGGGAACAGAGGGTGGCAAAGTGACCTGTGTGTCCTGTACCTCCCCTGTCTCATGCCATCAGGTCACAGTAGTGGTTGCTGCCCTTTGCTGGGTTTCCAACTCATTCACATGCCTTCATTACGAATCCATAAGGTTGGGGCTGCGGTCAGCAGTAGAGTGTCTTGTCTAGAATCCCCCAGTGAGGGGCTGGACTGCGACTCAGAGGCGGGGCCTCTGCCTAGAATCCGCACTGAGGGGTGGAGGCATGCTCAGTGAGTGGTAAGCATCTACTAGAGTCCTCCACTGAGGAGACTCCGGTTAGCTCAGGGGTACTGCCAAGCCCAAGGGCTTGGATTCAATTTATGGAGTCAGTGAATTCTCCTACGACTTATGCCAGCTGTCGTGAGCCCGAGGACTTCCTTCCCCATCATAAACATGGAAAGAGAACCCTGTTTCCCCACTGTCTAGCTTATCTGGCTTCGGCTCAGAGTTGCGGCTCTTAGAATAAAACATAAATTATTACATTTATTTATTTTGTGTGGAGGGTGTGAATTCCTGGGTCTGAGGGAGGAAGCTGAGGTTGGATCTTGTCTAAGGGACAAGGGCTGGACATCTGGGTGCGAGGGAGGAGGCTGGGCACTGGATCCCAGAATCTAATGGAGAAGGTTGGGGTCTGCATCTGGGCCTGAGGACGGAGGCTGTGGCTTTTGTACCTGGGTCTGAGGAAGGACCCAGCCTGGGTCTAGACTGAGGGAGGAGGAGCCGGGGGTCTGTGCACCTTGGGTCTGAGGGAGGAGGGTTTTGGCTCCTGCAGCAGGAGGCAGCTGGATGAAGTGCATCTCAAGCCGGGGTTCTGGAGACCAGGAGGACGCCAGTGGCACGGGGGGAGGGCGGGGAGGGGCCGGGCCACAGTAACAAAGGCCTCTCCCTCCAACGAGCAACCCCCCCGGCCCCGCCCCCGCGGCCCCCCGCCTGCCCTGATTGGCCGGTCTCCCTGCCCGTCAGCGCCACCCCCCTCCCCTGGTCTGCAGCAGCTCCGGCCGCCTCGTCGCGCCCCCCCAGCCCCTCCCCCCGCCCCCGCCGCCCCCCGGGCCGGTGCAGCCGCAGGCGGGGTCCCCCTTCCCCTCCCCCTCTCCCCCAGGCTCGCGCGCCCCGACCGCCCCCTCCCCTCCCCCTCCGCGCCGCCGCGATGCCCCCCCCTGCGCCCGGGGCCCGGCTCCGGCTCCTCGCCGCCGCCGCCCTGGCCGGCCTGGCCGTCATCAGCCGAGGTACCGCAGCGCCGGGGGCGGGGGAGCTCGGCGGGGACGCCGGGGTCCCGGGAGGGGTACAGGGCCAGGGCGGAGGCGGGCAGGGAGGTACCCCTCCAGGGAGGGGGTATGCGGATGTCTGGAGCCGGGGACCGGGCGGCAGTCCTTGGATGGGCAGGGGGTCCTTGGGTGCTTGGATGTGCCGGGGTTCAGGTGTGCATGTCCCCATCTGGTCAGCTGCCCCACCGCTAGCAAGAGGGTCGCCGACACCTGCCGCCAGCCTGGGGCGGCAGGAATGTACCGCTCTAGGTCAGGGAGGGGCTCAGACGTTGGGGTAACAGTCCCCACATGGGCAGAGCCTCCAAACTGAGTTGGTACCAAGCTGGAAAGATGCCCTGTGTGTGGAGGCATCTTGTCTTTGCGTTTTTGGAGAGGGTCCCATGCGCAGTCCTTGCCTGGGGACAGGGCTCTGTGTCTTTAGGCGAGGTGGAAGAGGGAATGTCTTCCTAGGGTCAGCAAGCAATGGGACAGAGTGTCAACAGACTGAAATCGCAGACCCAGGGAAATCAGGCAAGGGGCTGAAACTCCTCTCGCTGAAAGTGTTGGCATTTGGGGTGTTAACTGGGAGATGGTATTGGAACGCCAGGAAGTTGGGGTGCTGGGCTAAGGATTCTGATGAGTATTTGAATGTGAGGGTGGCCTGGAGAAGGTAGGTCAGGAAGAGTTAATGCAATCCAGTGGGCCTGGAGACCCTGTGTAACAGCAGATGTGAGTCTGGGCTGCCTTCCCTGCACGCCGGCTGGCCAGAGGGCACAGGAGGGAGAGGGATGGGGCAGAAGACTGAGATGGGGGTACCCAGGAAGCCAAGAAAGTGTTAATTTGGCGGTTCCCATCACTTGCTCCAGGCCCCATCCAATCAAACATCACAGAGTGAGGGACATGTATCCCATCAGGGATACAGCATTGGGGCCCCAGCAGCCCCAAGGGATCAGCTCCTCTGGGTCTCCAATCAAGTCACTCAGTCACAGAAACATCCCGTCATCCCAGCCAAACCACACCTGCAGACTACTGCCACATAAACAACCCTGTCCACGCAGGACACCCACACACAGATCTATTGGGGGAGGGCATGGAATCTTCCAGGAATGGAACGGCTGGAAGGTCCACCTCTTACCACAATGCAAGACTGAGCACTGCCTTACTTGCTGACCTAGCCTGGGTGCCTTTGTCTCCTGTCACTTTAGGGTTTAGTTTGTGGCTTATTTATGCACACACACACACACACACACACACACACACACGCACGCACGCACGCGCACGCACACTCACTCACACTAACACACACTAACACACTCTCACACACACAGTCACTCACACACACACACACTCACACACAGTCACTCTCACACACACTCACACACAGTCACTCTCACACACTCTCACACACACAGTCACTCTCACACACATTCTCACACACACTCACACACACACACACCGTTCACCAGCCTCAGTTATTTGCTGGTGACACTCCCAGTCTCCCTGGGCTGTGGCTTCAGCACAGTGACAGACAGACTGTCCCTGTGTGTGAGCCCCTCACTCTTCCGCACCCCTTGTTCAAGTCAGCACTTGCCCCTTCCCGCCTACCTCCCTGACCCTGACCTCCACCCAACTCTCTTGGTAAGCTACTGTCCCGTTTACTAATTTGCCTCTCAGGAATCATGATTAAGCGAGCCCCCCCCCGGGGGTGATGGGGGGCTGGGGGTCTTCTCTGGCAAAGCCATATGTCCTTGATGAACAAAAACTTAAGAGAGAAGATCGGACCCAGTGGGTTGAACCAAGATAATTCTACCTGTTGGGCAGGTGCCCCCTTCACATCCCACTGCTACTTTGGGGTGGGCACACCTTATTTTATGAGTATGCAAATTAGTGCCTTCTTTTTTATCCATGTTTTCATGAGGAGTGTGTAAGAACCAAGTCCTTGACCCCCATCTTCCTCACACACAGTCATGGGTTCTCCTAGTCAGACTCACTATGGAGCCCAAGACCGCCTTGAATTCAAGGTGATCCTCCTGTCTCAGCCTTTCAAGTGCTGTGATTATAGGCATGGGCTGCCCCCTTCTCCCATAGTTTTCTGGCTTTGCTTTGTTTGTTTGTGACAGGATCTTAATGTAGCCATGGTCGGCCTGGAATATGCAGACGTGAACTGAAGGCAATCCTGTGTCTTCTTCTTAGATCCTGGGGCTAAGGGTCACCGCGCCCAGATCTCACGCATCTGAGAGGAGCCAACCGGCCAGGCCCCACGCAGCAGAGGGCAGGCATGGAGGGCACGCTCCCCCAGCTGTCTTCCCTTCCACAGATTGATTCCGCACAACTTTCAGTGCAGAGCAGAGGCCCCGTTGGTTCTTGCTAGCGTTTCCTTCCCAAAGCAGAGATAAAGTCAGCCCATGGCCCTGTTGCCGGTTTAGGAAGACCTCCCCGATTGTGTAACTATGAACCTACATTAATCCCCTCCCCAAAACCCTTTATACCAGTTCTGTCCACGCCCTTACATACACTTTCACAAAGTAAGGCTATGCTGGCAGGGGATGTGGCTCAGTTGGTAGAGCGCTTGGTTAGCACGCAGGAGGTCCTGGGTTGGATTCTCAAATGAGCAGTATGAGCTGGGACATGGTGGTGTCCACCTGTATCCCCTGCATTTGGGGGGCAGAGGCAGGAAGATCAGAGGTTCAAGGTCAGCCTTTGCTCCTGAGCTGTCTGAGACCCTGCGCCAAAAAAAAAAAAAAAATCCAACAGATGAGTGAGTTGGTGGGGAGGGGGCACCTTTTGCTCCTGGGGCAGCTGGAGCAGCCAGGGATGAGGCCCAGTGCCACTGCTGACCATTCCAATGGCCCTGTGCCAGACTCTGACTTGATCCTTTTTTCTTAATATTACAATTTTCTTGTTACAGTGACTTATTTGTGTTGTGAGGGTGAAAGGACAACCTGTGGGACTCAGTTCTCTGCTTCCACCATGGGGGCCTCGGGATTTTAACTCAAGTTAGCAGACTTGGCAGCCCAGGCTGGCCTGGAACTCAGAGGGCACTCACACGCTGTCTCACCTTGTGAACAGCCCAGAATGGTCCCGTGCTTTCAGCAGTTGTCCTCAGCGTCAGTTGAGGACCCCACACCTGCTTCCGTGACTCAGCAAATATTGTGCGCTCTGCCATTTGAGGCACCTGAGAAATGCGGTGTGTGTGGCGAGGGCTGAGAGCAGGGAGCAAACCACGCCAGGCATTCCCTCACAGAGCTTATAGTGGAGAGAAGAGCAACCAAGAATTCAGCTGGAAAAAACATCTAGCAAACAAGTAGACATCTCAGAGAGCGTCACATAATGGGGAGAGGCTTGACGTGCCCTGGAGGATGAGGAGTTGTCCGTTTTAGAGGAAGGCGGTCCAGGAAGCCACCCCTAGGAAGGTGAAAGGGAGGTCAGTCCTGAAGGAAAAGAGAACCCAGCCTTGGTTTTCCAGGTCCCAAGAAAGCAGTGGGTGCAAAGACCTGAGGTGTCATCCTACAGGAAAGGGTTCTTCTGTACAGTGCCTGGGTCTCACACGAGTGGGTGCCCCCAGCTTCCGAGTCCAGCAGAGAGGCTTCTAGGTGCCTGCCATGTCAGAGATGATCCCCTGCAACCCTTCTCGGCAGCCTACAGGAGCACCATGCCGCAGGTCACTCACTGCCAATGGCACTAGGGTGGTGGGATCATAGTATTCCAGCCTCAGTCGTCACACACGGGTCCCTAAGGATTCTTCCTTCCAATCGGTACACAGAGCTTGTCAGAAATCTCTTCCTCCCTTGACTGTGACCTCTGCTTATTGATTTATTCTGTTAGTCTAGACTGGAAATCTCGTAACAGCAGGGACCTAGGAGAACCCTGTCCTCACAGGATACCTCCCTTCTAAATCCGTAAGCTGTCTTTCTCAGCTTATTTAATGTGTATATCACACACACACACACACACACACAATTACATATAACCCCTAGTTTCACTATGTATTTCAAACTGGCCTGAACTCACTCTGTAGTCAAGCTGGCCTCAAATTTGGGGCAATCTTTCTGCCTCACTTTCCCAGCGCTGCGATTACAGACATGAGCCACCAAGCCTAACTTTCACAGTATCTCTAATCTACCCTGTCTCTAGTTAAAGAGGGAGGCCAGTCCTCATTTCCATTTGCCAGTGGGGAAACCGAGTCCCAGAGAAATGAAGGGACTTTTGTACCTGCTGGAGGCTCCACCTTTTTCCCCCAGGGCAAGCTGAGGCCGGGTGGCCAGAACATAGATTGGCAAGATGTCTGGCAGGAGTGGCAGGACCCAAATTATCAGCTGACCAGACAGTCCTTTCCTTACCACAGTCAGCGAGTCTGACGCCAAGTCAGTGAGAAAAGCATGCAATTCTTTAAAAAAAAAAAAGACTGTGTGCGTTGGACCCAGCCAGTACTTCAGGCTAGTTTACATGTCAGGTGCTGAACTAAGCGAGCCATTTGCTTGTGTCCTGTCAAGGTGGCACTCAGAAAAACGCACAGAATTCTTATTCTTTGTTTTCTCCAGATGGGGAAACTGAGGCTCAACCCAGACACGGAAGGGTGGACACTGGGCTTCTTTGAGATCTGTTACGTGTCTTTAGACCACTTCCTCTCCACAGACCCTTCCCTGATCTAACAAGACAGAGTCCTGGGTCACACAGACAAAAATTAAAAATCACAACAAGCGGGACTGAGAGATGGATGGCTCGGAGGGAAGGAACACTCGCTCCTCTTAGACGACAGGGCTCTGGCTCCAGCCCACAGCTACCTCTAACTCCAGTTCCAGGAAACCTAACGCCCTCCTCTGGTTGTGGATGCTTCTGCAAGCACGTGGTACACATAAGCTCGCACAGGCACACACGTGTACACATGAAGTACAAATAAATGGCTCTTTTTAATCACATCACCTAGAAACTGCAGGTCAGGTGGGGGAGGTGCTATGGACATCTAAACTGGCCACCTAAACTGGCGTGGGGCTTTTCCCTGAGCAGTCACCGAGCTCTTCCTGAACGGGGTATTTATGTTGGAGTCTTGAGGAATGAAAAGGAGTTCAAGAGTCACAGGCATCCATTCATATTTACTCAGCCAACAACTACTTCCAAGAGGACTCCGGTGGGAGCTGGAAGACACTAGGGACACAGATCTGAGTCACAATGAGGCTCGTCTGCAGGGGGGATGGCATCACGTGTGATTTAGTTATATTGAAGAGTGCCCAGGCTCTGTGGGAAGCCCAGACTTGATGGAGTCTGGAAGTATTCTAGCGGAGTCCCCACACTGAGGATACATTAAACATCTTTCAGGGTCCCCACACTGATACATTAACATCTTTCAGGGTCCCCACACTGAGGGTACATTAACATCTTTCAGGGTCCCCACACTGATACATTAACATCTTTCAGGGTTCCTACACTGATGATACATTATCATTTTTCAGGGTCCCCACACTGATACATTAACATTTTTCAGGGTTCCCACACTGACAATACATTAACATCTTTCAGGGTCCCCACACTGATACATTAACATCTTTCAGGGTTCCCACACTGATACATTAACATCTTTCAGGGTTCCCACACTGATACATTAACATCTTTCAGGGTTCCCACACTGATGATACATTAAACATCTTTGGGAGCCAGGCACCACACTGGGTCATGCTATGGCCCTGGCGGAGTCCCATACATGGCCACAATCGAGAGGATTCAGGTCCAGCAGTGTTTGAAGATTGTCTTTGGGTCAGGTGTGGTGGTGCACGCCTTCAATCCCAGCACTCCAGAGGCAGAGGCGGGCGGGTCCCTGTAAATTCAAACTGTCCTGCTCTACATAGTGAACTCTGGGAAAACCAGGACTATGTAGAGTGACCCTGCCTCCAAAACAAAACTGAAACAAACACACACACACACACACACACGCAAATAAAAATAAAGCTTAAAAAAAGATTGTCTTTGGGTAAATGAATGCCTGCCTGAGGGTCTCTACACTCTTTGAATGAAGCCCACGGTCTGATTGTTTTAAAAATACATATATAGAAAGGTCTGTGACGTCCATTCTTCACAGGCAAGGAGCTAAAGGCCCATTGAGAAACTGGGCCACGTACCACATGTCTCCTAGGACCGTCCAACACAAGGCCACCTTGATTCAAGGTCATGTGACCTGCACACAGAGGCTGGAGTTCACCCGAGCCACTGGAGAAGAAGGGATTTGAGGGTTTAGTGGACGGAGGAACAGAGGGGGCCCACCTGGGGCACACACAGGTCAGGGGGCTGGAGGAGGAAGGGGGTCACTGGGACACTGGGTCGTCACAGGGGGCCCTGGGGATTTCAGAAGTGCCAGTATGCCGGTGTTGGGAAGAGTCCGTGCTAAGGGGTGCCTCTGCGCTGGTCCCTCTGTCTGGAGAGCCTGTGCTGAGAGTGTGTCTGCAGTGTGACCCCCATTCGCACACTGAGCCAGTGCAAGTGGCCTGGGCCTGCCAGCCCTCAAGGCACTCACCTTGGACAGCTCGCCCGTTCCCACCTGTGGTCCTCCCGTCAGAGCCTTGGGAGAGTGGAATATGATCTACCCACAGGGGACTTCCAGCAGTTCCTGTGGGTGTCCTGTGTTGTCACTGCTGTAGGGTGGGGGGTCTAGGTGCCCTACAATGCCCAGGAAACGCAAGCCCTCAGTGGACCAAGGTTGAGAGACCTGTCTAGGACTAGGATACTAAGAGCTTGCTGCGGTGTCTCTTGTTGGCCAGCTTATGAAGGGATATCGGTACCGCGCATGGCTGTGTCTCTTCCTGAACTGATTGTCACATTCCCTTGCTTCCTTTGGTCTGGATGCATATTTTGATCTGTGACTTCCAAACTCGGGGTGTGTGGGTGTGTGTGTGCGTCAGCCATGCATGACCTGTCAGAGGTGACAGCATGATTTACTGTCTAAGAATTACAAGTTATTAGACAGGGCAGCCCCTGTGTGTTGAAAGGGATGTGACAGTGTGGTGCTCTGTCCCCTTGGGCAAGTGTAGCTTTGGGCAAGTGGGACCCAGAGCCTTCCAAAGAGGGTGTGGGGAATGTCTGCTCGGGCTGGCAGTGATGTGTGTGCCTGTAACCCTGGCTGAGTGGGCTTTGCAGCCGTGGATGAGGAGCAAGGCTGTTGCCAGTGGAACCATGAGGGGACAGCTGGTGACTGTTTGACCTTTGGTGTCTTAGTGTGACTGCTTCTGGAAAACACCCGATTTCTACAAATGACCTTCTACCAGGCATGTGTCTGGGACTGTGGGTGTCCCTCTGACCTGGGCCATAACCATGTGTGTGACAGGGCTTAGCCTTGGCTTTGTGTTTTTCCTAGGCCCTGGTGAAGTGTGTATATGTGTGCACATCCCATTGTTACCTGCACACATGTGTGTGTCCCCTACATGGGCTTTTCAATAACCCCAGGCTCAGACCCAAAGCCCAGGCCCAGGCAGCCTGCTACATTGGTTCTTTCCTGGCCCCATCGTGAGGGGATGCTGATTGAGAGCCCCCAGGGAGCCATTGGGATAGCACGGGCAATTAATTCATTAGATTAATTAGCTCCTTTTCCCAGGCTGGGGGCAGGGCAGCCCTCTCAGGGCCCTGCCGATCCAATCATCCAAGGTCATCCAGCCAGACCTCCTCCCAGTGCAGTCTCTCCTTACCCCCACTTACCCAGCCCCCACTCCCTGGCCCTGGTCCAGCCTGCTGGCCCCATCCACATAGACTTGAATGGAGGGATGAGCAGGCCACACTGGTCCAGCAAGCAGGCGTGCGTGTGCACTATGAGCACTGGCATGCTGGGGCGGGGGGTGGGGGGGAGAGACAGGACGTCCTAAGGTGTGCATACAAGCCCATGCTTGATATCTGTGATAGCTCCCTCTGTGTGCATGTGAGTCCTGAGCACTCGCATGTATGTATGTGAACACACCTGCACGCGTGTTTATTATATCTAAGACTTTACCTGAGAAGACTTGAATAAGCATCTGTCCATGGTGCAGCAGAGACAGCTCAATAGTGAAGGCAATTTCTGCTCCTGCAGAGGACACGGGTTCTGCGCCCAGCTCCCACATCAGACAGCTTACGGTTGCCTGTAACTCCAACTCCAAGCGGTCAGACGCCGCCCTCTCCATGGGCGCCCCTATGTACATGCACACACCTCACATACATACAAATAACCAAAGCAACAACAAACCCCAGGCAGGGCCCAAACAATATTCGAGAGAGAGTTCTGAAATTCAAATCTAGCTTAGTGGACCAATGAGTTCTAATGGGGTTACTCACGGCAGTGTGGGTGACAGTGAGTCACAGACACGGGGCCAACATGCAGACAACTACACCATCAGAGAAGAGTTGCCCCCCACACACACACACACACTCCCTGCAAAGTTAATGAGGCTCCTCCTGTGGCCCCGGCTCCTGTGCACCTCTTGAGCTGGTGTGGCCACTTCTTGTGCTGCCTCCGGGACCTAGAGAGCGCCATTCCCACAAGGGAATACTGCTTAGTCCAATCCTGCAAACACCTCCTGTGGTGCTCTGCTGTCAAGACAGCAATCTTGTCATGCCCAGTGGACAGCGTTCATATTACGTAACTGGGAGTCTGTGCGTGCTAATGCGACTCTGAGTGCTTTGCTTTGCATGTGTATGTGTTCTGTAGCTGAGTGCTTAGATGTGTCTGCCTGTCTGTGCCACTGTGTTTGATGTGTGCATACATGTGTCTGGGTGCACAGGTGTCTGTGTGCTTGTGTCTCTCTGCATGCACGTTTGTCTGTGCGTATGGGCTGTGATTGGGTGTCGTCTCTGTAAGTTCCCAAGAGTTCCATTCTGTTTATGGGTCAGAGCAGACCCAGAGGAAGGCAATGGCATATTGGCCTACTCTAAGTGTGTCCGCTGTGTGTGCATTTCTGAAAACAATAAATTCTTATAGCGGTGGATGCAGGTGCCCGTGTAACCTGCGCATGTGCATGCGCATGCGCATGCGCTTGTGTCCATGAACAGTGTTAGTCACAGCTGGCCTCGCCCCAGCTGCCAAGGCTGAGCAGTCTCCTCCCCTCTGCAGGGCTGCTATCCCAGAGTGTGGAGTTCAGCTCGCCTGCAGACAACTACACAGTGTGTGAAGGTGACAACGCCACCCTCAGGTACATCCCGCTGGAGGGGCTCAGGCAGCCCGGGCTTCACAAGGCTATTCCTCTCCACCCACACTGCATGCACAAGCCTTGAGTGGCATCTCCTGCATCTGGAGCCAGCTGGAGAGGTGTGGACACTAAGCCCAGCTCCACCTCTGGACCTTACTGTCCTCGTAAACGTGAAGAGATGGAAACTACTATGATTCAATACCCTGTAGACCACGAGTGCCAGGGACGCTGGCTAAGTGAGGGCTATTGGTGTCTGGGGCCCTGTCTTCTCACTAGCGTCTCTCCCCAACCTGGGTCTCTGTCCCTTGTACTCGTTCTTCCTCTCTCTCTCTCTCTCTCTCTCTCTCTCTCTCTCTCTCTCTCTCTCTCTCTCTCTCTCTCTCTCTCTCTCTCTCTCTCTCCCCCACGCCTTTGTCTCCATTTTTCGGGGTCTCTGTCCCATCTTTCTTATTTTCTATCTCTATCTCTCCCCACTTACTCTGTTCTCTCTCTCAGGGTCTCTATCCCCTTCCTCCCTTTCCCCACCTCTGAGTCAGTCTCTCTCTCCCTCCCTCCTCCTCCCTCCCTCCCTCCCTCCCTCCTTCCCTCTGTCCCTCCCTCTCTCCCTCCTTCCCTCTGTCCCTTCCTCTGTCCCTCCCTCTGTCCCTCCCTCTCCCCCTCCCTCCCTCCCTCCCTCCCCCTCTCCCTTCACTTCCTCCCTCCCTCCCCCTCTCCCTTCCCTCCCTCCCTCTGTTCCTCCCTCTGTCCCTCCCTCTTTCCCTCCCTCCCTTCCCCTCCCTCCCTCCCTCCCTCTTTAATACACAGCACTTCCTCAGGAAGTGGCTTCCAGGCCTCTTCCATCTCTGAGGCTTGATTTACCCTCCTGACAGTGGGCACTGCCAGGCCTGCTCCCAGGGTCCTGCAGATGTAGAAGCAATGGATGGGGAAACCCCTGCCCTCTCGCCTCATCCTCCTCTTCCTCCCCAGCTGCTTCATCGATGAGCACGTGACCCGAGTGGCCTGGCTGAACCGCTCCAACATCCTGTATGCAGGAAACGACCGCTGGACCAGTGACCCCCGGGTGCGGCTGCTTATCAATACACCTGAGGAATTCTCCATCCTTATCACCCAGGTGGGGCTTGGTGATGAAGGCCTCTACACCTGCTCCTTCCAGACCCGCCACCAGCCCTATACCACTCAGGTCTACCTCATCGTCCATGGTGAGCCCTGTGTGCAGATGAGAACAGGCCGGGAGGGGCCGGGCCTGCAGTATGGGGGCGGGGAGACGCCACTGAACAACCTGTACTGTGTGCACTGGGCCACTGCTGGCCACTAGCCTGGGATATAAGTGAGTGGAACATGAGACTGCCCTCGAGAGGACTCTTCCCGGTGCTGAGGAAACACAGCAGCCTGTCTGTCTCTTCCTGTTTGTACTTATTTCCAAGGAGAGGCTCAGGGGAGGGTTAGCGTGTGCACCCATGGGTGTGAGTGAGGAGGCTGAAGTCTGGAGGTCTGGATCTGATGAGATAGGATTGTGGTCTGGACTCCTGGGTGTGGTGGGAAGGGGGAGGGCTGGAGTCTGCACCCCAGGGTCCGAGGAAATAAGATCGAGTCTGAGTGTGACTCCTGCATATGGAGGGGGCTGACATCTGGACCCCCGGGTCTGAGGGAGGAGGGTCTGAGCCCACATCCCTGAGTCCAAGGGAGGTAAGCTGAGGTCTGCCATCCTGGGTCTGAGGCGGGAGGGCCAGGCCTTGATCTCGGGTCTGAAACAGTGGAGCTTAGGTCTGGGTGGCTGGGAATGCACACTCACCCCAAGTCTCTCCTCTGTCTCCAGTCCCTGCCCGCATCGTGAACATCTCCTCACCTGTGGCAGTGAATGAAGGGGGCAATGTGAACCTTCTCTGCCTGGCTGTGGGAAGGCCAGAGCCCACTGTCACCTGGAGACAGCTCCGAGGTGAGGATCCTCCCGCTGCTGTAATCTGGGCCCTCTACCCTCCCTTATCCCTAGCTGGGGCCCCAGACTCCCTCACTATGAACCCTGTAGCCCTTCTGGTGACTCGAATCCTGCCCACTCTGATCCCCATTTCTAACCAGACTCTCTAGGCCACCCGACACTCCCCACCCCAGCTTCCTTCCACCTGACAGCGTCTCCTGACTCAGGCCCCAGGCTAGGCTGCATCCAGTGTCCAGACATTCTATTGGCTGGCAGTCCCCTCCTCTGCTCTGCTGGATATTGTAGCCTAGCTGTCTGAATGGTCCACAGACCATCAGCAGCTCCTGGGAATTTTCCTGAAACGCACATTCTCGGGGCCCTCTCTCTACCCACAACCTGCTTTGAGTCCTGAGATTTCCTGGAAGGTGCTGCCAAGCTGCCTGACATGTCAGGCCAGGACAACACCACCTTCTCTCCATCCCCAAATGGCTAGTCTCTGGCTTTTCCTTGTCTCTGCAGACCAACAATAGCATGCATCACGGGTCCCATTCCTTAGATGCCTTGAGAGCAATTTAGCCTCATGCCCCTTCATCCCGACCCTTGTTTGGTGTCTCCTGAACCCTAGATCCTTCTTGTCCTAAGTTCTAAACGGTCGTTTGTGACCTCCGGTCACAAGTATCTGGATCACCAATCTCAATAAGCAGGTCCCAATTCCCTGAACCAAGAGAGAATTCTGGACCCTCCCTCTCTGTCTGCCTTGTCTGGATCCCTGAAAACCTAGGTTCACTCCCTGCTCCCAAGTGGGTCCCCTGAGCATGACATAAGAGTTAGCAGATCCCCAGATCTCTTGTACCCGAAATCCTAGGCCCCTTCCCACTGGGTTCTGAGCTCCCCAGCCCCGCCCTCAGCCCCGCCCTACCCCCCACAGGACCTTCCCGGCTCCTATTGACCTGGGCACTTCAGGCCCTGCTGCGCCCCGCTGATGTTTGTCCGTGTTGTGCCCGTGTTGTCCCGTGTTAAGTGTTTGTGTCCGGCCCCGCACCCCCTTCCCCGCCTCCCCCACAGACGGCTTCACCTCCGAGGGCGAGATTCTGGAAATCTCCGACATCCAGCGGGGCCAGGCCGGGGAATACGAATGCATTACTCACAATGGGGTGAACTCGGCGCCCGACAGCCGCCGTGTGCTGGTCACAGTGAATTGTGAGCATCAGGGGGCACACGGGCCGGCCGGCCCTGGATGCATGGGGAGGAGGGGTCTGCCGCATGAAGCTGGAAGCTGGGTGGGAATTCGGATCTGAAAGGGGAGGGTGCTGAAATTCCATGCAGCAGGAGTGTGCCTCTGTCCCCTATCCCTCTAAAGATCCCCCGACCATCACCGACGTGACCAGCGCGCGCACCGCCCTGGGCCGGGCCGCCCTCCTTCGCTGCGAAGCCATGGCGGTGCCGCCTGCAGATTTCCAGTGGTACAAGGATGACAGGCTGTGAGGACAAGGCTGAGGGAAGAGGGAAGGGGAGGGGAGGGAGGTCCTAGGTCTGGGATCATAGAACCAGGGTGGAGAACCTGGCAATGCAAAGGTGCGAAGTCCTTGGTCCTGGAGAGTCCAGGGTCCAGTTTCTAGGTGATAGAGTCTGTGGGCTCCTGGAGGAAATACTGCTCCGGGCTCCAGTCTAGTGAATGCTGGGACTGACCCCCGCCCCACCCCACCCCACCCCACCCCGCGCGCGAAGGTCTGGAGTCGAGGGTCGATGCTCAGTGTTTGGAAGACAAATTTAAAGAGGCCACCCGGGCTGAGTTTAGGAGACTGGGGATTAGGGATGCATGCTGGGAACGTACTGAAGTGGCCCCGGTACGTGGAGAGGGATCCACAGGGGACCCTTGGGTCCTTGGGGTACATAGAAGAGTGCTGGGTCTCATGGAGGAAGAGAAGGGCCTGGGTGTTTGTGGGGGAGCTGGGTACTGAACCCCAAGGGTTCAAGACCAACCCTGACCCGGATCCCCACAGGCTAAGCAGCGGCTCAGCGGAGGGTCTCAAAGTGCAGACCGAGCGCACCCGCTCCATGCTTCTCTTCGCCAACGTGAGCGCTAGGCACTATGGCAACTACACCTGCCGAGCAGCCAACCGACTTGGAGCATCCAGCGCCTCCATGCGGCTCCTGCGTGCGTCTGTGCTGGGCGGCTGGCGGGGGTCGGGGGGAGACAGGGCTGTGGGGGAGGAGCGCCTGTGGGGCACAGACATCAGGGCGGGACAAGACGGTGCAGGTACAGGGATCGCCACTGGCCCAGAATGTAGGAAACCCCAGCCGTGCCACAGAATAAAGAAACCGATCCTCAGGGGGTGGGTAGGATGCTTGCCCATCACTATTTAATATAGGAACCCCAACACTATTTAAAGGCAGCGTGGTGATGCATACCTGTAATCCCAGCATCCAGGAAGAGAAGGCAGGAAATTTCAAGGTCTGGGGACTCGCGCAGGGCCTAGCAGGAAAAAAAAAAAACAATAAACAAATGGGCTGATAGATGCATATCAAAGAAAAGGGGTCATGTACAAAAACAGACAGGGTTGGGGTGGTAGGTTTGAGATAAGACCGCCGGGGGGGGGGGGGGGGGGGGGGGGGGGGGAAAGGGAGTGTGACAAGGAGCAGCCTTAAGCCGCTCTTGGAGCTGAGCCTCCCAGCGATGATCAGAGGTGTTGGACTTTCTTCACCAGGCATGCGAGGCCACTGCAGGTTGTCAAACAGTGGGTGACATGTGGCCGGCAAGCACTTTTACTGCTGCAGGAACCCAGACTCAGGCTATTAGGGGGCAGAGCCTGCAGGCTGTTACTGGCTGGGTGCAGAAGTGTCAGTAAAGAGAGAAGCCGTCAAAAGTGACTGCACCAGAACAGTATTGCAGGGCGCTAGCAAAGGAAAGTTCAGGTGGAGCCTAACCAACTTAGCGAGACCCCGTTGTGAGTCAGAAAGTAAAGAGAGGTTTCGGATATCATTTAACATTTGCCTAGAATCCCCCAGTGAGGGGCTCAGGGTGGCTTAGAACATTTTCCTAATATGTATGAATCAGTACATTCCACTCCCAGCAAAATACGGCGATTTAAAAAAAAAAAAAAATTAAAAGTCGCCAACAGTCAAACAAACATAGCATTGCCGAAGTTTCTGGTAGGCGAAGAAGGTGACTGGTAGCAATGTTGACAGAATTTTTAACAGAGAAAAACAAACCCCAAGGATCCAGACTAACAAAGAGGAAGTGGAGAAAATCTGAGGGTATATTGAGACCCAGAGCATTTACAGACGACGCAGGTGCAGGTAACCCAGACCCTAGAGAGCTCTGATCACAGCTGCAGGGAGAGGAGACACCTAGGAGAGACCTGCAGGGCCTCCCATCTCAGCCTCCCTTGGTGACCATCTCTCTTTTGCCAGGCCCAGGATCCCTGGAGAACTCAGCTCCGAGGCCACCGGGGCCCCTGACCCTCCTCTCCGCCCTGGGCTGGCTGTGGTGGAGAGTATAGACGTCACCCAGTACAGCAGCGCACCTCCCCCTGCAGGGGGCCTCGGGCCAGGAGCAAGAAGAGGGGGGTGAGCGAGCGCCGTGGGTCTCAAGGGAACAGAAGAGCTCTCAGCCACAGAGGAAGAAAGAAGAGGAGGAGGAGGAGGAGGAAGGTCTTTTAGAGAACCCATCACTGTGAGGGATAACGCAAAATTATGCATCTTTCTACAGCCATTCTCGCCACCCGTTCACGTTTCCAATTGTGACCCACCACCCCCAGCCTCTCCACACCCCTCTCTTAGCTCAGGCTGTAACTGGCTCGTGTGTGTGTGTGTGTGTGTGTGTGTGTGTGTGTGTGTGTGTATGCGCACGCGTGTGTGCACGAGCATGTGTATGAGTGTGAGTCTGCATGTCGTACATGTGTGCATGTGTGTGAAGGTATGTTGGGGGAGGGAACCAGGAAGCCTCCCTCCCTGGAACCGACTCCCCCACGGCCCCTGCCCACTTTGCTGCCTCTCTTCCTCTGGCTGGAGGTAGGTGTGGGGGCTTCATGGTGGAAGCTTTGACAAGGAGATTGCCAGCTCTCCGCCTTCCCATATATGCACGAACTCCTGCCCCTCTCCTCCCTATTGAAGGGGCAGGTCGGGTGGGTGTCAGCTGTCACTCAGCCTTTGCGAATAGGCGGGGATCTTCATTATGGCTTTTTTCCCCCTGCTCCTATCACCAGTTGCCTGCAGCCAGAGGCCCTATCACTGGCTCAGTGGCGTGAAACCTCCCCTGAGCCACCTTTCTCCCACCCTGAACTTTCTGGCCCCCTTCCCGGGCCAATCGGTGCTTCCATTCAACTGACAGATAGACTAGTGGCACTTGTCACCTGTCTGTCTCAGTGCTTTGCCCCACCCAGACCCCCCCCACTCTCCTTGGCCACAGTGGCACCCTCCAGCTGCCCTGCAGCTGACCCATAAGCATGGGCTCCCTGGCCACCTGCTCCCTCACCTCTCAACCCATAGTACCTCCAGAGGCTGCTGTGACCACACACACACACACACACACACACACACACACACACCAGCGATTGACCAGCAATAGCTCCTGGCGTCAGCTGCCCCAGAGTCTGTGACTACCGTAATTCCCTCAGAGTGGGCCACTGCTATCCACAAAGGAAGCTGCCAGGCTCTGTGTGTGGCAACACCCCAGCCTGATACACTTGGTGTCACAGAGTCAGAGAGAGGAGACACACAGACATCCTGAATCCAGGCAGAGGCACTGTGCCACCAGCCCTAACGTAGTAACCACACACCCCAAACCATACCACTCAGAGCCTGGTGAAGATGAGGGCAGAGAGGGGTGGAGTCAAGGGGCAGTGACTGTACCTCAGACGGGGGCGTGGGCCCCATCCCACATTGTCTTCCATTCCCAGGGTCCGGGGACAGGGTGGGGAGGGGGAGGGACACCAGGGGAGGTGGGAGGGGGGACCCTGGGAGCCGTGTGTTCCAATTCATGGGGAGTGTTGAGACCACCACACCAATAAACGCCTTTTTCCAAAGTCCCCGCCTGTGGAAGTCAATGTCATTGAGGATTTGGGCAAGTGAGATGTGGCATTTGGTAAAGAATCCCCAGCACCATTCCTACCTCTGCCTGTATGGGAGGTGAACTCCAATTGGTTTAAGCTGCTCAACAGCCCATTCATGTTTGGCTCAGAGATGGGTACATGACCCAGTGAATTGTCTCCAGGAAGTCTCATAGCCTGAGCAAGCAGTATAGCTTTATTATGTGGAGGGGAGGGTTATGGGGGTAGCAGTGAGGAAGTGGTAGAGCAGCTGAATCAAAGCCTATCTGAAGCCCCCTCTCCCCCACACAAGCAATAAAACCCGCGTTTGTATAAGCTCACTTGTGTGAAGCTTTCTGTTTGCAGTGATAAAAAAGATGCAAAAATCTTGATTTTTTTTCTCCTCTTTTGCATATATAGTATTAGGGATTGAACCCAATATTTAGTCCTCACTGGGGGATTCTAGGCAGGGGCTCCGACCCTCACTGGGGGATTCTAGGCAGGGGCTCCACCCCGAGCCACACCCCAGCCCCTCACTGGGGGATTCTAGGCAGGGGCTCCGACCCTCACTGGGGATTCTAGGCAGGGGCTCTAACACTGAGCCACACCCCAGACCCTCACTGGGGGATTCTAGGCAGGGGCTCCACCCCTGAGCCTCACCCCAGCCCCTCACTGAGGGATTCTAGGCACCTGCTCTACTATGGGGCCTCATCACAAGTCCTTGGTGTTTGAGACAAGATCCCCCTATGAAATTCTGGCCATGAGCGTGTGCTCTTCTTATCTCAAGCTCCCAAGTGTTTGCATTAAGCTGGAGTGTAGCTAGTTGTTTTCCGCCAGCCTGCCTGGCCCCACACCGCGCCAGCCTCAAATAACACGCAGAGACCCTGTATTTGATATAAGGCTGTTGGCCAGTTACTAATTCTTTTCTGGCTATCTCTGTCTTAATTATTAACCCATTTCTACTAATCTAAGTATTTCCACGTGGCTCATGTTACCGGCCAGAGGGGCTGGCGTTCTACTTCTCCAGGCTCTCCATGTTGACTACTTCCTCTTTCCATCTTGTCTCCTAGCCCCGCCTATCTTGCTTTCCTATTGGCCAACAGTGCTTTATTAACCAGTATGAGAAACATTTACAGAATAACATCTCCCATCATCTCCTCTTTTCTGTCTAAAATAAAAGGAAGGGTTTTAACCTTAACATAACAAAGTACATCACACAATAGTTATCAAATAAGAATCACAGTTAACAATATTTAGTCCATTAACATTTAGTAAGACTTAAAGAAAATATTTATCCTATCTTTGTGAGTCTAAAATGTAACTTATCTTTAAGATGTAACTTATCTTTAATCCTAACTAAGGAAAACTATAACCATAACTATCTGTCTTCAACTCCTTCAAAGACCACAGAAGGATAATATATAAACTCTAGAAATGACAGAGACAACTCACTGCCTGGTCAGTCACCCGAAGTTCTTCTGTGAAGTTCAATCTTCAGCCCATAGGCCATAGTGTGTCTGGCAGACTCCTCAGCAAAGCAGAAAACTGTCCATCTGTATTGGCAGTTTGTTAGTTATTTTTCTCTGTGTCCTGCAGACTGTCTGGCAGACTCTTCCATGAAGCAGGAATCCTGTAGCAATGTCCATTGTGTTTCAGCAGTCATTTTTCTGTAGGTCCTACCCACCCACTTTATACAGCATAAAGTCAAACAGTCCAGACAAGAGTAGTATCTTGCCCAAATGGCTAGTCTTGCCATATTAGAAGCAAACAACATAACGTGTTTCTTCGATGTCCATCGTCCTTTCTGACACAAGTAGTGTTACCAGGAGCAGTTGTGCCTCACTGTCAAGAAAAACCCTAAACCATTTTAAATGCCATATTCTGTAGGTCTTTGAAAGGTTTGGAGGCCTATTCATCTCAAATGCATCTCTGCATATCTAGAAATCCTAACTAATTTAACTCCAAGTTTTGACTATCATAGGTAACTCTCTAATCTGTACTAAATTATACATTACATTTTCCAATGAGCTACATAAATACAATACCTAAACAAGAGGACAAATATACATATCACAAAATTGACCTTAAATATGTATCAATAAATGAAAATCCATTCCAAAATAAAGCATTCATATCTATACTGTAATTCCCTTTTTACCTTTAAAAAGATTGCTTGTGGCCATTGGCCATTTATAACCAAGCCCACTTAAATGAAAACAAACATTTATAAATAATATTTGGGAATTTGGGCATTGTTCTTTCCAAACTACTTCCTGCTGGTAGAGGGCGCTGTCATGGGGATGCTAAGAAGACGCAGAAATCTTGGCTGTAGTCTGTAAGGCTGCCTTGTCTCAACTGCTTTGAATGTTGGAGCACCTGGGGCACTGTTTCAGGGGGTCTGGCTTGATCAAACCACATTAGTCTGGAAGGAATCCACAGCTTTTCACTTTCTGTGGAAACAAAATTAGAAATCCTTTTCCCCAGTAACTTGTCCTTAGGCTTAAATTTTGGAGTCAAAGCATTTTTAAAATATATAAATTGAATTAATTCAGCAGCATTTCTTTTATCAGTTGTTGTTATTTCCTCAGCAGTCAAACAATTTAAAGACAACAGAATCATGTATAGATTCCAAAATTTCTCTGTGCTTTCCATCTTTACGTGGCTTTTTTATTACTATAATTTTTTCTTGTTTACTTCTAATTTTACATATTTTGAGACAGGGTTTCTCTGATTAACTTTTATCTGACCTGGAATTCACTCTGCATACCAGGTTCACTTTGAAATCACAGAGATCTGCTTGCCTCTGCCTCCCGAGTGCTGGGATTAAAGGCATGCGCCACCACACCCAGCTACTCTACATCTTTTTTTTTTTTTTTTTAACCATTGTATCCTGTTTCTTTTTCTCTCCCAAGCCAACATACATTTTAAAACACACTGTAAACCTTCATTGCCAGCTCTCGTACACACCAATGAATTGTTAGCAGAGCTCTTTAAAAGCAATGCGGTTTTTTGCCACTTATGCTAATTTTGGAAACCTCCGTTAAAGGAGCCACGCAAATCTCTGTCTCTAGCAAAACAAAGTCCACCCGAGAAAAATGCGGCTACCAAGAAGTCTTGCTTGTCCTTGTTTCTTTGTTTCTAAAACATTTCTTAAGCTTTTCTTAGTTTTAAGTGAAAGTTCTTATTAGCCACGTTGGGTACCAATTGTAGCTAGTTGTTTTTCCGCCAGCCTGCCTGGTCCCACTGCTGCGCCAGCCCTAAATAACACACAGACTCTGTATTTGATATAAGGCTGTTGGCCAGTTAATAGTTTCTTACTGGCTAGCTCTGTCTTAATGATTAACCCATTTCTACTAGTCTAAGTATTTCCACGTGGTCTCATCTTACCGGCCAGAGCGGCTGTCGTTCTACCTCCCTGTTCTCTCCATGTTGACTCCTTCTTCCTACTTCCTCTTTCCTCTTCTTTGTCTCCTAGCCCCGCCTATCTTGCTTTCCTATTGGCCAACAGTGCTTTATTCATTAACCAGTAAGAGAAACATGTTTACAGAATGACACCTCCCATCACTGGAGTGTGATGCCTGACTGTATGTGTTGCTGCTTGCTGTAACTCTAAATTCCCCATGAGAGTTCTTGTTGAAAAGGGAAGGCATATCTTGCCAAGGATATGCGTGTGCAACAGCATCAGCTCTTTACAGTCACGAGAACGCTTCATCAGTCTACAGGCATCTATTGAGTGCCTGCTGTGTGCCGGGCTGTTTTTCTGCTGAGACAATAGTGTGCTGTATGTGCCACGAAGCTCTCATTCAGAGAGGGAAACTCACTGACATGTGTCGCTGTGCACTTACAGGACCAGAGGGAAGCTGGGGACTGTGGAACTTCACTCACATGCACAGAAGGGGGAGGGGTCCTTCTGAGGTGGTGATGGCTACTTCAAGCCTTGATAAATCAGTGACATGGCAAAGAGAGGTGTCCAGGTCAAAGAGCTGGAGAGGCGGGAAGTATGGTTGGCAGAGGCCGATGGAGGAGTAGTCTTGGGAGGAGACATCACAGGGGTTGACGGAGGCCTCAAAGGTTTGAAAGCAGAGACTGAGTGACGTCTAAACATCAGTACAGCCACAGAAACATTTAGGGATAGAAGATGCAAAGAAGCCTTGGTGGGACATGGCTGTCATCTCAGCAGCACCCAGGAAGCTGAAGCAGGAAGACTGGATGTGAGGCCAACCAGGTCTGTATTGAGATCCTTTATTTAAAAAAAAAAAAAAAAAAGGTGCGTGAGGTGGCCCATGCCTGCAGCCCCAGCACCTGGGGGCCTGGAGCAGAAGAGTCATGAGTTCGGGGCCAGTTTGGGCTATCTGACAAGTCTGAAGCTAGCCGGGGCTACATGAGACTCCGAGTCAAACAAAGCAAAACAAAAAGGAAATCGAGAGATGGGGGAGGAAGTGACAGATGGGACACATGCAAGGCCTCATGTGTTGGCTGATGGGCGTCTCTGGAAGCTGAAGGGATGTGGCCTGGAGGGGCAGTAGAAGGTGGCAGACCTTTGCAGAAGCTGTGCCAGGCTCCCCTTCCCGCTTGCAGAGAAACAGTCTGTGCCAACCACATTTGTCCATCTGTCGTTGGCTCTCCTATACCCAGAGTCACGCTGATGTCCTTAGACGCAAAACTACAGGCTGGGTCTTCAGAAACGAGGGAGACAGGGTGTCCCACCCTCAGGGTCCATCCAATCCTCAGTCATAGCAGGCCCCATGCCGCCGGGCCAAAGCACAAAGTTGCACCCTGTTCAGACACTTCATGGAGAGTGGGCCACCAGGTTTTGTCACACCTGGGTGGCTGCCCGAACAGTCCATTGGCTGCCACCTGGACAGAGAGATGGACTTGGGCTGATGACCTGGAAGAGAGGCAGGTAGGAGGTGACTTCGGGGCGTACCCTGAGTACAAAGTGACATGCCCAACTAACCTCTCAGAAGCTAGCTGAGGACCTAGAGAGATGGCCTGTTGCTTTTGCAGAGGACCTGGGTTTAATTCCTCTATCTATGTGCCGCCCCCCCCCCCTCACAACTGGCTGTAATTCCAGGTCTGAGGGATATGCTGACCTCTTCTGGCCTCTGAGGGCACTGCTTGCCTGTGGTGCACAGACATAACAAGCAGGTCAAACACACACATAAAAATAAAAATAAATACATTTTAAAGGAAGCTAGTTGAGTTCCTTTTTCTTTTCCTCAAACCCCTTCCTTTTTTCTTTCTCTCTTACTTTTTGTTTGTTTTGTGGATTTTTTGCTTTTGTTTTTGTTTTTCTTTTCTGTCTGAGACAGGGCCCTGCTAAATCACCAGAATGACCTTAATTTTCAGTGGTCCTCCAGCTCAGCCTCCCTATCACTATGACTACAGATGTGGACCCTCTGTGTGCCAATGAAAAACTGAAAACAAGGAGATTCCATCTACCCCAGAGTTTAAAAATGGAAGTCGGGCCTAATTTCTACAGGAAACAGAAGTGGCATCTCACTTTCCTTTGGAAGACAAATTGGAATTTATATTCTTTCAGTATACATAGGAGCTGGGCAGGATGTCCAATTATTGGCATTGAAAACAAAACAAAGCCTGAGGGGCTGGGGCTATAACTAGTGTTTGCCTAGAATATATAGGTCCCAGGCCCCGTAAGTTGGATGTGATGCTTACTGAACATAAGAGGTAGGCCGGGCAGTGGTGGCACATGCCTTTGATCCCAGCACTTGGGAGGCAGAGGCATGCATACTTCTTGTAGTTTGAGACTAGCCTGGTCTACAAGAGCTAGTTCCAGGACGGGCACCAAAGCTACACTGAGAAACCAACCCTGGCTTGAAAAACCAAAAACAAATAAATAAATAATAAAAAATAAAGATAGAGGTAGGAGGGCTCCCAGTCATATAGCCTGTGATATGCAGTAAGGCCCTGTTGCCAAACAATCCAACAGTACATCATTGGAGTAAGTCTTATCAACCTTTGTGTGCTGGCTAGTTTTATGTCAACATGACACAGGCTGGAGTCATTTGAAAGATGGGACCCTCAAACGAGAGAATGCCTCCATCAGCTGCAGGCAAGCCCGTAGGGCAGATTCTTCATTAGGGATTAATGTGGGAGGGCCCAGTCCACTGTGGGTAGGGCGACCCCTGGGCTGGAGGTCCTGGGCAAGCCAGTAAGCAGCGCCTCTCCACGGCCTCAGCTTCTGCCTCGACCTTCCTGCCCTATTTGAGTTCCTGTCCTGACTTCCTTTGATGAAGAGCTATGACATGAAAGTGTAAGCCAAATAAACCCTTCCCTCTCCGTGTTTGGTTGTGGTGTTTCATCACAGCAATAGTAACCCTAACTAGTCGTGAAGAAAAATGAGGAGAAAAACATTAGAAAATAGAATTAGAATATCCTCTCCTTCCGAGAAGCTACTTGACCTCCCCCCCCACCCATGGCGGGAGGAGACAACACCCACACTCACTTGTTGGGCCCTGACAGGGTGAGGGTTCTGCAGCTGGCTTTTGATAGGCAGCAGCCGTGAGGCCTGCACTGGAGTCAAACTCTGCACCTGCTTTCCTGGCGGGGTAAGTACAGGAGCCAAAGTCAGGGGGAGCTGCTTTTTCGTAGAAGTCCTTCCTATGAGAGGGTGACAGGAAACATGATTGATTGCTCTGACAGGCCACCTTGGTCAGTAGGAAAGGACTCTGGTCCTAGATGGTGATAGGGAGATGGACGGGACTGTTACTTAATGCATTGGTTGCCATGCACGAGTTTGCCTAGGGAAGTATCCGCTTGGCCCCAGCTGCCTCTTCCCAGGTCCCTCGTCACCTGGGAAACGCCTCAGGCAGCAGACACACAGGAGGAGGAGGCCAGCCAGTAGCGCCAAGCCCAACAGAGAGCCGAGGACGATGCCAGCGATGGCCCCTGGACCCAGGGCAGAATCTGGAAGACACACACCAAATGAGACAAGGAAGCAGGACCTAGGGATGCACTTGAGCTTGTCTAAGCTCCTAACTCATCCTTCCCGGGAAGACCCAAGAAATCCGTGTTCAACCTCCGGGACTCTCTCGGCAAAAGGACAGAACCAACCAAGTCCCTCAAGTTTTTTTCTCAACTCCACAGGCACACAACACAACGCATGTAAATCCACCCACAAATAAATAAACCAACGATCAAATAAATTTGAAAAGATATGAGGGAATGGATGCTTGTTGTTTCAAGTCTGCCAACTAAGTGGCATTGTTACAGGAGCCCCCACAACACCAACAGAATAGGAGGGCCTGATGGGAAAACCCAAGTATGGCAGGTCAGGTGCTAAGAGGATGGCAGAAAAAGGCACCACAGCCCAACTTACCCGCTTGGTAGACCCGGCTCTGGGATGGGGTCCCTGGCAGAGACCCCAAGATGGGTAAGATGCGAAAGGCCCAGGTCCCAGGGTTCCGGGAAGAGAGTGGCACTATGGCTGACCGTTCCTGAGGGCCCAGAATGAGCAGGGAGACCCAGTCCCTACTCATGGTGCCTCTATCCAGGTCAGAGCCATCTGTCCATGCCTGGATGTGGAAACCAGTGAGGAGGGTACCTCGCTCCACATCCCAAGTGAGCACAGCAGCTTCTTGGGCTCTCTGCAGCCTCCACGAGGAAATGGAGGGCCCTGGGGAGAGAAGATGCTAGATGCCGAGGATCTGGTGGGAGACAGTGAGGACGGATCTATAGGAGAAGGGTCTGGACCACTGGGTCTGAGGGAGGGGGCTGGTTTCTAGCATCTCGGTCGGGCTGCACTCACCAGCAAGGGTGATCTGGTTGCCTCCAGCACCCAGCGCGCCGCTGCACAGCACAGAATAGTTCCCCAGGTCCCAATCCAGGCTGAAGTTTTTGATGAGGAGCTTCCGGCCATCCTGGCTAAGCTGCATGCGACCCCCACCTCCGGGAGCCAAGGGCCTTCCTTCCCGGGCCCAGGATGCTCTGGAGGGTGGAGGACAGCCAGTGGCCTCCAGCGCTACCACCACATCCCCGGGCTGCGCCTCCTCTACTGTGGGCTGGAGCAGCACCTCCTGGGGGGCTTCTGCTGGTGGAAGGGGCTCAGTTAAGAGAAGTGAGACCTTAGGGGACGTGAAGAACTGTGTCCTCGGTGGCAAATGCCCCTCCTGCTCTGTGACCAGACGAGGTCACATTCTGCCTATTCATTCTTTCTTTCGTTTCTGGACAGTTTCCCTCTTACATTTATGTATAGTGGAATGAGCCAATGAAAGCACGCAGATTTCACAGCACGACCGCTGGGGGCTGGTTTTAGCCTCCCACTGCCACGGCTCTGGGGACCAAAGCCAGGTCGCCAGGCTTGGTGGCTACCCACCCTGAAATTCAGGACAAAACTTTGTCTCCCCTTTAGGTTCAAAGAAAAGTGAAGTCTGAGGACTCAAGAGAAGACTTGTCAGATAAAAGCGATAGCCACCAGGCCTGACTACCTGAGTTCTAACCCCGTGAGATTTACACGATGGAAGGAGAAACCCAGCTCTCAGAGAAAGTGAAGTTTGGCTTTCGTAAAATAAAGTTCTCGCTGATCCTTTACTTAAACCCAAAGGACCAAAGAGAAAGTTACCCGCTTCCTTTAAAGACAGACAGCAAGGCGGCCCAGCCCCTCTCACCCGGGATGACCGTGCAGGTGCGCGTAGCCACCAGGTGGCGGGCCAGACAGGTGACTGCAACGCCGCTGAGCTCCGGGCGGGCGGGGACAGCCACCAGGAGCGCAGATGCCTCGGGCCCAGCACGGACGCCTTCGGGGAGACCCTGGAACTGCAGAGAGGCGGCAGGGACCCCGCCGGGCCAGGTGCAGCGAAAGCGGAGGCTGCGGTCCGCGGGACCCCCTTCCACTGAGCATTGTGGAGCCCCCGGGGGCAGATCTGCCACGGAGGAGACCGCCGAGCCTCAGTCCTTCCGTCTTCTCCAGTTCCGCCCCGATGAGGGATGCCCATTCCTCCTCCCGGGTTCTCTCCGCCCTTTTTCCTAGGTAGCTCCACCCTCCCGCGGGCCCCGACCCCGTTGTGACCCCCTCCCTCTGCCTTTGCAGGCAACTTCAACCCTCGCTGGTCCTACTTACTAGTCTAGCTGGCTAGTGCCTTCACCTTCAACTCCAACTCTGCCATTTAACTTCGGGCTCGCTCGATTGAGAATCCTTCTTGCCCAAGACCGCCCACCTTCTCCTCCCGCTGGCTCTTCCCCTTCCCCTTGGCATCCTCACCCCTTCCACCCGCATTGTGCAAACTCACGGGCCCCTCTCTAAGCACAGGTGTCCTTATGCACTTTTTTGTCCTGCCCGTTAGCAATTGGTGGGTGTTCTACGCTCAGATATCCCTCCTCCTGTCGTACACGCCCACCTAAATTGCCCCTCCTCCTCCCGGCTGGACACGCCCCGTTCCCCTTTCCCGCCGCACCATTGCGTTTCTGGTCCGTCCTGATGATGTCGCTCCGCTCCAGGTGATCCCACCTCACTCACAAATGTCCCTGTGCCTTCCTGGCTAGCTTTACTCTTTCCCTGGTGGCCATGCCTACTTGAGGTTTTCTGGGAAACCGCTTGCTAGCGAGCGCCTCGCCTTCCTGGAAGCCATGCAGCTATTCCCCGTCCCTGTCTGCTAACTCGGCTTCTTCTCCAGTAGCCACGACCCCTAGTAACTGTCCCAGCTCCCCCTGGTGGAATCCTCCCTCCCCGACGAAGGGCCCGCCCCCTGCGCTGACCGCCCCCGCCCCCGGTGCTTCCGCTCTCCTGCGGGATGAACCCACAGCTCTTACCCGCCACCGTGAGGTTGAACACAGAACGCCTGCGGCGGCCAGTGCGAGGGTTCGCGGCGATGCAGGCGTACGCGCCGGCGTGGCCTGGCCCCACCGACGGTAGCAGGAGGCGAGGCCCCGCGGGCACTGCGGCCTCCGTGGGGTCCGCCAGACTCCAAGCAATGTCTGCAGACGGCCGCGAGGGGGCCGAGCAGTGCAAGGTGACATTGCTGCCCGCAGTAACGTAGAGCGCAGGGTCGGCGTCGCGGTCAGAGGAGACCCTGATTACCGGAGCATCCGGGCCGTCTGGGGGGAGGGAGGGGAGAGAGGGGCGGGCAAGAGGGTGGGTGAGGCTGTAAAGGAGGCACAGACACTGGGTCCGCTTCTCCCCGGGGACTCACAGAAGACACTGACGTCAGCTGCAGCCTCCGTGTGGCCAAAGGGGCTGCGGACGTGGCACGTGTACCGGGCGTGGTCGTTTCGTACTGGACGTGAGATGACCAGCTGGTCCCGCTCTTCGCGGATGCGAGGTGGCTCTATGCCTTCAGGGTCTGGGGTCTCCAGGGCACGTCCGTTTCTGCTCCAGCTTAGCTTCCCGCTGCCTGGATTCCACCCGACGCAGCGCAGACTCAGTTCGGCTGCCCCCTCCTCTGTCTCTGGAGCCCCGGGCTGTACCGACAACTGGGGTAGAGGCTCTGGACACCCAGAACAGGCTCTGATGAGTCGGAGAGTCCACACACCAGAACTCCCTCCCTGAGCCCCAGGTCTGGGCCCTTTGCTGTCCTCACTGCATCAGGAATCTGAGCTCGCGGTCCTCCCCCTCAGGTCCAGGGACACAGACCCCAGTCCTCCTCCCTCCTGTTCCGTCAGTTCCAGAAGTCCAGACTCCAACCCCCTTTCAGACCCAGCGGTCCAGACCCCAATCTTATTCCCTCAGACCCAGGGATCCAGACCCCAGGCCTGCTCCCTTAGACCCAGGGGTTCAGGCCTGGATCTCCTCTCTCAGACCTAGAGTCCAGACTCAGACCTCCTCCTCAGGCGAGGTGCCGTCTGGTCCCTGTCTTGGCTCCTATCCCCACACCCCGGCTCTTCTCTGGGAAGGGGGCATATTCACCCAGCACAGATTTGCCCAGATGTCTGTGAGGACAGCCGGCTTGTGCTCTGCACCACAAGGCCCACTTACCGTACACACCCACCGTGAACTCCCGGATCTGTTGGGAGACTCCTCCCCTGATGACCTCAACTGTGTACACCCCGGCATCATCCAGTCGTGCAGAGGTGAGTTCCAGACCCCCTCGAGTCTGGTCAAATCTCAGGCGGGCCTGATGCATGGGGTCCAAACTGATCAGCGGAGCCTGTGACCCCAGGCCTCCAGCTGCCAATACCTTAGAGCCCCGGCGCCAGACCACCAGAGGGGCAGGGGGCCTGCGGCTGGGGACTGGAGTCAGGGGGAGCTTGATGGTGGATCCCACTAGCACAGCCAGGGGTCCCCCCACCTGCTGGCGGAAGCTGTCTGTCTGATAAGTCTCCAGACGAATTTTGGATTCAGGGTTCTGGACAGGAAGTTCAAGGTAGTGATGATCCTGGGGTAGCTTTGAACCTGGTGCCTTGCTCGGTACCATGGTGTCTTGGACTTGAACAGAGAAGGAAGGCCTAGGGTCTTTAGCGGGATCTTGAGAATGGAAACTATCAAAGCCCACTTGGGAAGCTGGTATTTTAGAGAAGGCGACGTCAGGGCGTCCCCAGAAGACACATTGGTCTGGAATGACCCAGGAACATGGCTTGAATTCAGCCCTTGAGGAAACCAGTTGGAAGCGGGGATTCCAGCAGAAGCTTCTGGACCCGGGGGCTGGTCTGGAAAGTTCCCACTGGGGGGCTGGCTGGAGACTTTTGAAACAAAGGTCTGAGAGGAACCCACTGAGTCTGAGGAGGAGGCAGAGGGTGGCCCAGGTCTAGAGTCTGGATGAAGGGCGAGGATCCCTGCGCTGAAGGCTGCAGAGGAGAGGAGGAAGGAGACAGTATTGAGAGACTGGCCGGCCGGGAGCAGGCTGCTGGGGAGGAGGGTGGCACAGGGAACTTACCCAGGAGTGGGAAGAGCAGCAGAGCCGATGAGAGGCCCATGGTGATGGCCGCACTCTGGCGAGGACACTACACCGACATCCACGCTTGCATTTCCCAGGTCTGACGAGTCCAGCAGGAACGGTGGCTTAGCTTCCTGGGTGGGGAAGGAGGGCAGACCTGTGGGAGGTGCCAGGGTCCCCTGGCATGATATAGTGGCTCAGTGACCCACCCCACCCTTCTTGTCTTCATCGGAGGATGCATGGAGAGGCCTGGCTGATCCTCCACTCCTCAGCCCTAGGGGAAGGAGGAACTCTGGGGCCTATGCAGGAAGACTTCCTCCAGGAGTGCCTGAGAAACCAGAGCTCCTCCTGTCAACTCCCTGCCTGGCTCAGGTTCCTAGCTTCCCAGCCCTAAGTGCCACTCTGCCTTACCTGCAGCTTCTTTCTGACCCTGACCCTTCTCCTGATCTTCCTGTGACTTTCCCAGTCCTCAGAGCCGAGTGTTCAGTTGATGTCTCAATTGAGGCCATCTTCCCCGAGACCTAGAACTCAACTTCCGTTGTCCAGCACCTGCTAAACTCAGCATCTTCCCTCTGACCGATACTTTCGGGATGGCTCCGTCATCTATGCAAAGGCTGGGGGGGCCTTCCTACTGTCTTCCACCCTGGCACTGCCATCAATGTCTGACGCTACCTGAATCTCTCTTCCCGTTTTCTCCTCTTGGTGTCTACTGCTCAGACCTTATCTTCTTCACCTGCATCCCCCATGTCCTTCCTCTGGTTAAGACCCCTCCCTGGCTGGCTGGCCCTTCCCTCCGTGTCACAGCCCTGCCTGGCTCACAGCATCCTCCGCAGACATCCTCCTAGGAACTGCCTACTTCCCCCGCACTCCATCCCTTACCCCCTGAACATGGTGTTCTTCTGATGGCATCTCACCCCCCCGCCCCAGCCTTGGTGAGTATCCTTTACTCTACCTGGAATGCTCTTTCCCTCTCCAGTCTGGCTGCCTCATAACTGGTCCTTCAGGTCCCACCTCATTAATAGCCACAATAATAATGACATCTTCAGTTCAGCCCGGAACTATGCTAAATTCTATCTGTGCATGGTTGTCAGGCTGTTTTCTTCTAAGTGTCCTCTGAGCAGGATATTTGGTCTTCACTACACAGGCCAAGAGACGATGAAGCAGAGGCCAAACTTCCTGTGGGAGGCTGCACAGCCAGGAGGAGAGGCTGGACTTGGGCCAAGGCTAGTCGGGTTGCTTAGTTCTTCCGAAAGCTTTAGGCCTCTGCTCAGCTCTGAACCTCTGAGACCTAGTATAGTGCTCACAGGGCTGGTGGGAGGCACGGTCTGAATGCACTGAGCATGCTCTGTGTGTCACATACAGCTAAGTGCTATGTCAGAAAACTCTTTGAAAAAAATAATGTTTTGTTGGACATGGTGGTACATGTCTTTAGCCCAGCACTTGAGAGACAGAAGCAGACAGATTGTACTGAGTTCAAAGTCATCCTGGTCTACATAGGGAGTTTCCGGGCAGCCAGGACAATAGAGAGACCCTGTCTTAAAATAAATAAATAAATAAATAAATAAATAAATAAATGAATACAAATAAATGAATGATAATAATAATGTTTTAATTTATTCTTCGATAATTTAATATGTTTTGATCATATCTCTTCCTGCCCCCTAACTCCTTCCAAACCTTTCCCAACCTGCCTACCCTTGTTCTCTCATAAAATAAAGTAAAAGCACGGGGTCCACTTTTGTGTTGGCCGACTGTGCTTGACCATGGGACCTGCCCTGGGATATGGTTGCTACGCCCAGTGTTGCATCATTGGAGATAACGATTTCCCTCTCCAAGCAGGTATCAGCCTCCCGTGGCTTCTGGGCTGGGGTGAGACCTTGTGTCCACTGCCTGGTGTCCGTGATGGGCAGGAATTTGCGCATGCTGTCGCAGTCTCCTGGAAGTTCATGTACGCATTGGGCTTGTGTCTGTTTCCTTGGAGTCACCCACCACCTCTGGCTCTCACAGTCTCACCCCCTCTTCTGAACAGATTCCTGAGCATTGAGGGGAGGGGTATGATATACGTATCCCATTTCGATAAACAAAACACACTTACACATTAGAAGACAATCCAGCTGCTTAGAAACATGAAATTTGCAGGTAAATGAGTGGAGCTAGAAACAGTCATCCTGAGCGATGGAACCCAGAAAGACAAACTGCCACACCAGCCCCAGTGGAGACAGTGTAGCAATGCTGAGAGAAATCTCAATGGCTATCTGTCCAGAGGTTCGCACCACACGTGGTTACGCCTCCTGGGGAAAAGTGGTTCAGGTCCCTGCAGCTGCTTGCGCGGCTGGCTGTTTGGAAAGGGTGCTAGATGTGTTTTGTGCTATGATAACAATATTGCCTTTTATTCATGGATATTTTAGCCTGTAAGCTCCACTAGTAATTCAGAAATGCCTAGAGAACACTTAGACATAGTTTCAGGAACTGAAAGAGATACAGATCAGCAGTCAATAGATGGGTATTGCCCTCTGTGCCTTCAGATACAGATCCTAAGGCACCAGTTGTGACTTCAGATGTCAGCCAGGGCCTGATAAATCAATTAGGGCTAAGGCTGTAAGAATTTGCCTGCAATGTGACCCTGCCTGTAATTAGCCCACCAGCAGCAAAGCTGTTATGGGATTCACTACGATACTCTAATTTGGGATCTTAGGGCCCTTAAATCAATACTATTAGAAATTTACTATCCAGAGACAAAGATTATTCTCTAAACTCAACAAATCAAATCTCTGATACGCTGACCACAAACAGGCCAAAATAAACAGAGGTTCCCGGCTACACACTTGCTTAGATGTATTTACAACCTCATGTTTCAAAGTAATTGTTGACGCCTTTATAGTATGTCCGTAAATCTTTAAACTGTGGCTAAAGATCTGTTCCTTAAACTTTCTGTATAAAAAGTTTTGAAGTAAACTTTGCAGCAGTTCGCAAACCTCCTCAAGTGTGTTTGTGTCTGTCTGCCAAGCCGAAGCCACTCCTGACCTGGTCTCCACACAGACCTGCAACCCACTGAGCAGTCTGTGGCAACAAACAGAGCATGCTTTCTGTCCTATGTGGCTGCTAGCCTTTAAGCTGTAGCTGTGTGCTTTTCACTTGACCCATGGGGAGCCGTCAGTCCATCCAGCACTTGAGGAGTCTGAGACAGGAGGACATCCTGTTCAAAGTTCAAAACTCACAGTAAGCTCAAGGCCAGGGTGGGCATTTTAGTGAGACACTCAAAGAGGGCTGGGGTGTGGCAGGGTGACATAGTGGTGGCCTAGCACACACTTCTTGAAAGGCTGTGTGTATAGCTCAGTGGCAGAGCTCCTTCCTAGAATCTTCCAGAGAAGGGCAAGGGTGTGGCTCAGGGGTGGAGCCCATGTCTAGAACCCCCTGTGAGGGGCTGGGGTGTGGCTCAGAGGTGGAGCCCCTGTCTAGACCCCCTATGAGGGGCTGGGGTGTGGCTCAGGGGTGGAGCCCCTGTCTAGAGTCCCCTGTGAGGAGCTGAATCTTCCAGTGAGGGGCTGGGGCATGCTATTCCTAGCAAGCATATGACTCTGAGTTTAATCCCCAGAAATAAATCTAAATAAACACACAGACCTGGCCTAGCAGCACTGAGAAGGCAGAGGACAAGCCTGGGCTACTTAGCAAGTTTCAGATCAGCCTGGTAAAACACCAAGGCACTATCTCGCCACCGACAATAATATACATATAAATAAATGAGGCAAGAGAAAAGAAAAGGGGAAGTAGGGTCTCTACTCCATCAGGTCTAATAAGCTCTGCCATAGCTCTACCCAGAGGACTTAGAGGACATTCCCAGACCACTTCCTGTCCTCAAGCTAGTTGCAATGCACTTTGCTGTGTGGTTAAAAAAAAGCCGTTGGAACACAGCTGCTATTGCTGTGTGTCCTCTGGAGCAGCCCCTTGGGGAGGAGTCACGGCTGGCGTCCCACAGCCTTGGCTGAGGCCCTCTGAGACTGTTAGCTTGGGTCAAGAGCCCCGGCCTGCCAAGAATTTCACTGCGTGCCTCTAACCTTAGCATTAGAGATCAGTGAGGCTGGAGGAGCCTGAAGCAAGCCTGGAGTATACAGGGAGACCCTGACTCCGCAAAGGGGGTTGGCTGGGAACGGAGAGAGGAGTCAGAGGATAAGACCACTGGCTGCTTTTTCAGAGGACCAGGGTTCAATTCCCAGCACCCACATGGTGGCTCACGACCATCTGTAACTCCAGTTCCAGGGACTCCCATGTTCTCTTCTAGCCTGTGCTAACTGCATGCATGTAAGCGGCACACAGACGTACACGTAACACTTAAAAATAAGTAGTGAAAGTTTTTTTTGAGACAGGGTTTCTCTGTAGCCCTGGCTGTCCTGGCACTCCCTCTGCAGACCAGGCTGGCCTCAAGCTCAGAGATCCGCCTGCCTCTGCCTCCTGAGTGCTGGGATTAAAGGCATGCACCACCAGGCTCAGTAACAGCTCTGTTTTAAAAACAGGGCTTGGCACAGGCTAGTGTTGCTCTCCCTTGGCCGGAGAAGCCTTTGTGCAGTGAGCAGGGTTAACACAGACTCATAACTGCTCAAAGTGCGGAGACTAAGATTTTCCTCAATGTAATACTTGTACTGATTATCTGGGAATTTCACACAAATGACCACACTCACTTCCCAGGTTCACCCTCAACTTGTGTCCCCCCCAAAAAAAAGGAAAGGAAAAATACACCAAGTCCAATTTGTGTCACCATATACTCACTGGAGCATGGCCAGACTCCCCAGTGGCCAGCCCCTGACAGGAACCAGAAGCCATCAGCAATGAAGAGCTACGTTCCAGCATCCCTGCTACAATTTCCAGGGTTCTTTCCAATGGCTTCCTGTCTAAACTGTTTCTTGGCGGGGGCGGGGGCGGGGGGGGGTGTTGTCACAGAAGCCTTTAAAGTCTCTCGTGCCCAACTGTGCGTCTGCAGCCATTAACGCCACTGCAGTTGGCGGTAGCATGGACTCCCGCACTGTTTCCCGTGACAGCACAGACTACAGACACCAACACGGCCCTTGGCAACAGCACGGGCCTGTTGTGGAATATTGCTTCAACTGGCCAAATATGTGTCGCATTTGTTTATGCTGTATTTGTTTCATTATGGAAAGATGTGTTGTTATTTCACCTTGCCCGCCTAAGGCACCTGATTGGTTTAACAAACAGCTGGACGGCTAATAGCCAGGCAGGAGAGGGGTAGGTGTGGCTGGCAGACAGAGAGAATAAGTAGAAGAAATCTAGGCTCCAGAGAGAAGAAAGGGGAGGAGAAGGAGTGACACACCCAGGGCCAGCAGCCAGGCAGCCACCGGCCAGCCAGACGTAGAAGCAGCAGAAAAGTAAGACAGACCAAAAAAAAAAAAAAGCTAGAATGAGCATAAGCTAAGGCCGAGCACTCATAACTAATAATACGTTTCTGTGTCATGAGTTGGGAGCTGGTTGGTGGCCCAAAAGAAAGTATGGTGCACAGGCCTTGTATTGTACATCAAGTTGGCCTTCAGTGGTTAACACAGATCGCGGACAACACGGTCTCCAGCAGGGACACAGACCGTGAACACCCACAGTACTGACTGAAACAGGAAAAATTAATAAAAGTCTAAAAACTTAGACTTCAAAAAGAAGAGTTTCAGGCTCCTCTGGGTTCTCAAAGGCAGCCGGACAGATAAGGCTAAACAAGGACTGGGTATCTGACTAGAGGCTTGAGACCAGATAACACACTCCAGATACGTCAACATTTCTCCGGGCTAAACAAGACCAGATAGCCATCAACTCATGGTTGTAAACCTCCCTGGCCCGGGAGATAATTAACAAAATTATTTCTCCTACAATATCCTGCTCAATTGTATCCTGCTTAAACATAGAGTCGTTTTATTCTATGTAACCATGGAAGCTTTGTTATCTCCAAACTTTCAATCTTGTGGACTTTCCTTAAAAAAAAAAAAAAAAAAAAAAAAAAACCCTCTTAGCTGTAAGCCGTATTCCGCTAGCTCCTTAGCGGGCGGAATCCTTGCTGCAGCTTGCTAATAAAGGAAACCTTTGTTTTTGCATTCGATGAATCTCTCCTTTTTGGGGGTTCCTCGAACTGTGCATAACACTGACCACAGACTTCAGTTCAGCCACCAGCATGGACCACAGACACCAACAGGGTCTCAGGCAGCAGCACAGGCCACGGACATCAACATGGCATCCAGCGGGAACATGAACCCTAGACATCAACGCGGCCTCTGGTGGCAACACAGACCACAGACACCAACATGGCCTCCAGCGGCACATGGACCTGGAAGGTCTTTCAAGAAGGTCCAATCCAGAAAATGAACTGTTCTCCATCTCCAAAATCCTGCCCTTGCTCGGAGCCGGGGTGATTGGCTGGGCAGCACGTTTGGGGCCGGAGCCTGCTGGGCACCATCGTTTACACCCTGCTTGGCAATGACGTGCTCCCTGACCAGCATCCACCCCCTCACACCTCCCGGTCTCCAGGCCCACCCGTTTGTGGATAGCACACATCCTATCCAGCCAGCCATCTTTCCCACCTCCGTGCAAACCCGTGCTGCAGTGAGTGACTCGTAGGTCTAGTTCAAGTTCCCGGGTTTCCGAAGGACCATAAATCCTGGACGACCACCGAGAACTGTCTCTCTGTTGCTGTCCAGAGTCAGGGTGATCTTGAGGCTCCGCAGGACATCAGGGGACAGGATCCGGAAGAGCTCCAGGCCATCACACACGTCCTTCCCTTTGGTGCCGGCTGCCCCGAGGGCAGTGCAGCAGCCCTGCCACCTCCTCTCCCCAGCAGGGCGAGCGGCTCTGTGCTGCAGGTCAGCCCGCTGGCTAAGGACCGCCCCGTTCAGTGATAACATCCTTTACCCATGGCAGCCATGCTCCCACACCATTCCCCTCCCCTCCACCGCCACGCCTCTAGTTTTGCCAATCTCCGCCGAATGCATGGCTGTGCTCCTCCATCTTCCCACTTCCAGTTTCGCGAGGCCACTTCTCAAAAGCATCTTCCCATAAGGCCAGCCTGGTTCTAGTTGTTTCGGAGACACTGTGGGCTCTGTCGACTACTCCTCCCCCCTCCCCCAGAGCCTCCACGGGTCTCTCGGCGGCTGCCACCATCTTGGTGAAATTAAGTGGCTTTTGAGTGCTCAGCCCTAAATTGGACATGGGTACCATTCCCTCTGCCACCTGAACACAACAGAAGAAAAGGCAGAAAAAAATCTAACAATGGGAGGAGGTTGTAGCTATGGTTATCTGCACAAAAATTAGCCAACAAGAACAGTCCAAATTACAGCAGACAGGGCTGATTGGAATTAGTGGGTTACAAAATAATTTAAAAATTAAAGGATGTGAAGATAGAATGGGGACTTGCTGGAGGGGCACGGGATCCCTATGTAGCTTTGGCTGCCCTGGAACTTGGTATATAGACCGGGCTGGCCTTGAACTCACAGAGAAATATTTGCTGCCTCCACCTCTGCCTCTGTCTCCAACTCCCCAAGTCTGGAATTAAATGCCTGCATCATGACTAGCAAGGCACATCGTATGTATCTATGAAACCTTCACAAACAAATCTAAGGTATCCTAGGGTTGGGGAGGAGGCACGGGCTGAGTGGTTACTTCCTGCTCTCGCTGAGGACCTAAGTTCTCTGCCCAGCACCTGTCAGGTGGTTCACGGCCACCTGTCACTCTAACTCCAGTGGCTCTGTTGCCTCTGGCTTCCAGAGGCACTCTTAATCATACACACGTACCCTCCTGCCACATGCACACATACACACATAAATACGGTAAAATAAATGTCCTCTTTAAAAAAACAAAAAGAGCTTCGGGGAGGGTTCCCCCAGCTTGGTGATTACAGGAGAGGGCTGCTACAGCACAGGGTAAACTACAGATGGATGAGCAATCTAAGCCATGAAGCATTGGGGTGACTGCTCACCCCACAAAAAGCTACGTGTATTCATAGCCATTGTTATTTTAATCCCACCTGGTGAGCTGGAACCCTGACTCAAAGATCATCTGCCCCAGGATCCTGGAGCTAGAAACCAGCCAGAGGTGGGGTCTGAACTCTAGGCCTAGACACGGAACCCATCCTCTTAACTATGACACCGTGCTGTCCCCATGTGCTCTGGCATGCCAGGGACAGCCTGGTAAGGGTGGGTGTGAGGATCTAGAGTCTCTATATCTGTGGGGTCCTGGCCTCTTCATCTCACCTGAGAATTTGGGTTCTTGTTTCTGTACTATGAGGCCCACAGTGACCTCCACTTCATGGCATCCCCCTGTCTCTGCCTCCAGAGTGCTGGGACTCCAGTCAACAGCCACCACGTTTGACTTGGTTTGATTCTTCTGCCAGTGGAGTGGAGCACAGGGTCCCTTGCATGCGAGGCAAGCGTCTGCCATTGAAGTACATCCCCAGGTCTCCCTAGCCTATGTGTCCCGAAGCAGACAACAAACTCTTGCCTCGGTGGGGATGTGTCTGATCAGACGTCAGACTGCCCTAACCCGATGCAGCTATGAGCGCGTCTCCCTGATCACCCCCAGCACTCATCTGGACTCCATCTTCAAGTAGGTCCTCTGGCCCTACCGGCTGGGCTAGGCATCCCACATAAGACCCCAAAGGTGAGTGAGCCTGCCCACCCAGCCCTGTCAACCTAACCATTCCTTCACGGTGACGCCAACGGCAGGGATGTGACACGAAGGCTTGCTCCTCAGCCTCACCCTGCACAGGGCCTGTCACACGGGAGATTTAGGTAGATGTCTGACGAGTGAATCAAACAATGACATCCACAGAATGAGGAAGCAGAGGCAGTATCTCGGAAAGGCACGGTTTTATTGCAGCGGATAAGGGAGGGCCTCAGATCCGCCCCACCTCCTTCAGCTTAGCCACCAGGTCTTCTGTGGTCTCCACCTTGACGCCTGCTAAGCGCTGAGGGGGCTCCTCCACGCTGATCACAGAGATCTTGGAGGTCAGGTCCACACCCAGGTCTCCAGGCTTGACCACTTCAATCTTCTTCTTCTTGGCTTTCTGTACACAGGAATTAGTGGCTCACAGGGCTACCCTACCTCCTCCTGGTGAGCGGTGCATGTACATAGTCACATCTATTGCCAGACACCCTTCCCCCAAGACCTCCCTGCTGGCCAGGGCTGGGCTTCCTCAAAGCTACATCGATGTAGTCCTATTCCTACAGGCTGGGATGCTCACTACGGCAGGAGATCTCCCTTAGTGACCCATCCTCAGCTTCTCACAGAGCACAGACAGAACAGATGCTGTCCTGGGTACGGTAACTCCCGACTGCGGCTGAGCTGGTCTACTGAAACCTCCGTATTGGCTGACTTGACCCACCGAACCCTTCTATAAGCCAGGGTGACACACTCCACCTTCCATCTTGGTCAAGCTGACCGAAAAGAACGTATCTTGTTTGCTATGAGGATTTGGGATCAACTTTCTTTCGACCAAGAGGCCTTAGCTCCCACCAACATGGCCTATGCAATGACTCCCGGCTGGCAAAGACGGCCACGAGCCTTCCCTCATGAGCCCCGGTGAGTGGATGAAGACCTGAATTTGTCCAGGATTATCTGGCGAACTCCTGGGACGACAGGAAGAAACCTCTCTGGGGTCCGCAGAGACGTTTTACCAGCTGTGGCTCTGCCGGGTTGCTACACTGCCCATTAACTGTACCACTGGCAGAGACGAGCCTGGGAACTGCTAGCCAAGATGGCCAGGTGGCCCTCTCCTCTGGATGTGACATCCCTGGTGCCATCCAGTCCCTGGGGAAGGCCAGTCCCTCCCACAGGAGGCCCCAGTGGCTTGCCACCGGCCGGCCACTCACCATGATGTTGGGCAGTGTGGCATAGCGAGGCTCATTGAGCCTCAGGTCGGCAGTCACCACAGACGGCAGCTTCAGGCGCAGGGTCTCCAGACCCCCATCGATTTCCCGTTCCACTTTTATCTTGTCCCCCTCCAGTGTCACCTGAGAGGCAAATGTGCCCTGGAGGGGACAGAATCAGAGAAAAGTAAATTCAAAACAGGCACTGAGCCTGTGCATAGAGAGTGAAATGAGGCGATGACAGCAAGACAGGAGTCCCTGTGAGATGAAAAGTCAGGAGTGACCCACAGCAAACTCATCCTCACTTCTTCATTCAAATGTGACAACGGGGCGGGGCAGGTGGCTCAGTGGCTAAAAGCACTTGCTGCTCTTGCAGAAACCCTGGGCTTGCTTCCAGCATCCCTGACTGATGGCTTACAACTGCCTGAAACTACAGCTCCAGGACCCGACGCCCTCTTGTGGCCACTGTAGGTATCTGTACATATGTGCACACCCATCCCTCAACCCCCTACACACACACACACACACACAGACACTCACACACATTCACACACACACACACTCACACACACTCACACTCACGCACATTCACACAACACATACTCACACACACTCACACACACACACTCTCACACACACTCACACACACACTCACACACACTCACACACACACACTCACACACATTCACACAACACATACTCACACACACTCACACACACACACTCTCACACACACTCACACACACACACTCTCACACACACTCACACACACACACTCACACTCACACACATTCACACAACACACACTCACACACACAACACACTCACATACTCACACTCACACACACAACACACACACACGACACACACATTCACACAACACACACTCACACACACTCACACTCACACACATTCTCACACACACACCCTCACACACACTCACACTCACGCACATTCACACAACACACACACTCACACACACACTCACACACATTCACACAATACATACTCACACACTCACACACACACTCTCACACACACTCACACACACACACTCACACTCACACACATTCACACAACACACACTCACACACACTCACACTCACACACATTCTCACACACACACCCTCACACACACTCACACTCACGCACATTCACACAACACACACACTCACACACACTCACACACATTCACACAACACATACTCACACACTCACACACACACTCTCACACACACTCACACACACACACTCACACTCACACACATTCACACAACACACACTCACACACACACTCACACACAAAACACACACTCACATACTCACACACTCACACACACAACACACACACACACGACACACACATTCACACAACACATACTCACACACTCACACACACTCTCACACACACTCACACACACACACTCACACTCACACACATTCACACAACACACACTCACACACACACTCACACACACAACACACACTCACATACTCACACACTCACACACACAACACACACACACGACACACACATTCACACAACACACACTCACATACTCACACACTCACACACACAACACACACACACGACACACACATTCACACAACACACACTCACACACACACTCACACTCACACACATTCTCACACACACACCCTCACACACATTCACACACACTCACACACATGCACACACACACTCACACACACTCACACACACATTTACACACACTCACACATTCTCACACACACTCACAACACACACATTCACACACACAACACACACACACACACACACTCACACACACACTCACACACACACACACACACACACACACACACACACACACACGTTTCTCCAGCCCTCCAATCAACCTACAGAACCTGAACCAGGTTTTCAGTTCCACTGTTGAATCAGGAACTTCGAGGTTGGGGATGAATTATAGTTTTCCTTGTTAAGTGCAACATTTTGGACTCATCAAGATAGGATAGATACTGAGAATTTTCTCTGAATTTGTCAATTGTTAATGTGCTAAACATTGTTGATGTACTTATTGCCTGTACATATTGTGTATAGTTATTGCACTTACTGTATGTAGTTTTTCCTAAATTAGTTGCAACTTTTTTTTTTTTTACTTTTAGACAAAAAAAGGGGGGGGAATGTGGTGATCTCTTGTTGATATTCTAACAAATAAAGCTTGCCCGAAGATCAGAGGGCAGAGATAGCCACTAGCTAACCATAGAGGCCTGGAGGTCTGGACAGACAGACAGGAAGTGAGGCTGTGGCTCAGCTGGTAACAGTGCGTGCCTGGTGCGCACTAAGCTCCATCCCAGAACCACATAGTTAGGGCTGCTGATGCATACCTGTCCTCACGGAACCCACGAGGAGGAGGAGGAGAATGAGGAGCTCACAGTGGAATTGAACTCAGGTACTCAAGTGCCTTTACCTGCTGAACCATCTCACCATGGCCTAGTCAGTTTAAATTTACCGTGACGTTTGAGGTGCGTTACCGTGACTCTGCAGTGGGTCAACCTGTGTCCAAAAGTGTCAGGCTGTGAATCTGGAGAGTTTTTGCACGCGTACAGGTGCACGTGGAGTTCAGAGGACAACAGTTGGTATCTTCCTCAGTCACGCTCCCTGTTATCAATTTTATTAATCTTACACTTCACATGTATTTATTTATTTGGGGTGTGTGTGTGTGTGTGTGTGTGTGTGTGTGTGTGTGTGTGTGTGTGTGTGTGTACGACTTGGGGAAGTTGGTTTTGACCCACCATGTGGGTCCAGGGAAGCAAACAGGTCAGCACCCTCATCCACTGACCCATCTTGCCAGCCCTCAACCTTATTTTTTGAGACAAGGTCTCTCATCGCAAATCATACACTTAGGGTGTGCACAGCTTACTGTAGGTCCCTTATTTCTCAGTAAAGCTGTTACAAAATCCCGGATAGTCTAGTAACTGGTAAACTGGAGACCTGAAGCAGAGCATGAGGGTCAAGAAGACAGCGGGGAAAACAGCGCCACGGAGGTGAAGGCAGCAAAGGTCCCAGCTTGGAGGATGAGGTCAGGTGCTCCTTACCCCAGCCTCACCTGCGGCCAGTCCAGAAGTCCAGCTGTCATCTGACCCGTCTGGTTACAGTCATCATCGATGGCCTGGAAGGGAGAGGGAGGCAGAGTTTGTGATGACGGTTGGGCTTGTGCCAGCCCATTTAGACTTCTTATCACTGACAGTGCTCAGCAGGCGAGACAGGGAACACTTAGGCTACGCAAGCTGTTCAAGCAGGCCACACAGCACCCTAGCGACAGGAGATATGCAAATGAACACTGTGGGTGTACCAATAAAACTTTATTGGCAAAGCAGGTGTTGCTTAGAGCCATAGATTGCTGATTCCTGTTCTTCAATGACTTCCTCCCTGGGACCAAGGCAATAAGCAGTCACTTGTGCAGGGATGGGATGCCACCTGGCACCCTTTTGACCTCTGTGCAGTTGTTGGTTCGTGTAACTCCCAAGGCAGCCAGGATCTGTGCTAACCACAGCACAGACAGAAGGAACGAACCAGAGCAAAGCCAGTGAGAGTAATCCATCCCCACTCCCTTTTCACTGATTGGTTCCCGAATGGGCACAGTACTCAAGCTGGTGTTCCTGGAGCTGCTAAATGCCAGGCTGCCAACACCCAGTCCTGGGTGCCCGGACCCCAGCCCCACCAGGCCCTGTCTTTGGTTTGTTCTGACTGAGCACTCAGTCTCAGTTTATGGAATGTTACTGTGACTCCCTGGCTTTTGGTAATGTCTTCCATTACCTGACTTTCACAGTGCTGGCAGGATTCCCAAAACCTGCACCCATACCTTCTCCCCAAGGCTGGCCCTGGAGATTCCCCACCCCCAGGACCCCAGCTGTCACCTGGGCTTCCTGTCTGCTCTGCCTCTATGCCTCATTGACCATAATCCCTTCATCTCTCTCCTCCCCTCCGCCTCTGGCTCTTCCCACATCCCCCTTCTTCTGCCCTCCTCCTGTGACACCATGAAGCATATCTTTTTTTTTTTTAAAGATTTATCTATTTTATGTATGAGGCTTTATATGCATGTGTATGACTTTATGCCAGAAGAGGGCATCAGATCCCACTACAGATGGCTGTGAGCCATCATGTGGTTGCTGGGAATTGAACTCTGCTCCCAACTGTTGAGTCATCTCTCCAGCCTGGAAGCTTCTCTTTGTTACAAGGGTGGCGGCAGCTCCCACCAGAAGGGCAGTGTCCCCGAGTCTCCGAAGGGGACAAGACTGCCCCAGTGAGCCCAGTGTGGCCCAGCCATCACCTTGGTCCACCTCCAAACTCCAGGCCATTCATCCTGGTCCCAAAGGAGATCCTGCCCCTCTCCTGCTCGCAGCCCAGCTGCGGCTCCCTAGTGCCCTACAACAGACACGGTCAAGTCTGTGTCAAAGCCAGGCAAGTCTCCCCACCTACCCACGTCTCCCTGATGTCCTGGCTCTTCACATACCCACGTGACTGACTCCCACTCAGCATGTTCTTAACCTGTTACTGCCCCTGGCTTGGGCCAGGCCTCTGCCGCACCCATGTGAGCCCAATTCGCAGCTCACTGAAATGCAAACAAACGTCTTTCTGACACAGTGGCCTGTGTGGCTGGCTCATGTCTGTCCGTGGAGATGGCAGGGCCCTGCACTGCCAGACCTGAGCCTGCTGTAGTGTGGTCTCACATCCGCCCTCCGCAGGGCGAGGAGTGGGCACGGGGAGGGCTGGCACACCAACCTGCTTGCCCAGGATCAAAAGATCCACCTTCTCCTTCTCAGCCAGCTTGGCGAGGACCCGGGCCACCTGCAAGGGGCCTAAGCTTTCTGCCTGCGCGGCTGGCACCTCCACGTGGATGCCTCTGTCTGCACCCATGGCCAGAGCAGTGCGGATGGTCTCCTAAAGAGGGCAGAGCAGTTAACTAGATCCCTTCCATCCTGCTGGAGACCAAACACCCAAGACCCAGCCTCCTCCCTCAGACCCAGGGTCCAGGCCCAGCCTCCTCCCTCAGACTCAGGGTCCAGGCCCAGCCTCCCCCTCAGACCCAGGGGTCCAGGCCCAGCCTCCTCCCTCAGACCCAGGGTCCAGGCCCAGCCTCCTCCCTCAGAATCAGGGGTCCAGGCCCAGCCTCCTCCCTCAGACCCAGGGTCCAGGCCCAGCCTCCTCCCTCAGACTTGGGGGTCCAGGCCCAGCCTCCTCCCTCAGACTCAGGGTCCAGGCCCAGCCTCCCCCTCAGACCCAGGGGTCCAGGCCCAGCCTCCTCCCTCAGACCCAGGGTCCAGGCCCCAGCCTCCTCCCTCAGACTTGGGGGTCCAGGCCCAGCCTCCTCCCTCAGACCCAGGGTCCAGGCCCCGCCTCCTCCCTCAGACCCGGGGTCCAGGCCCAGCCTCCTCCCTCAGACCCAGGGTCCAGGCCCAGCCTCCTCCCTCAGAATCAGGGGTCCAGGCCCAGCCTCCTCCCTCAGACTTGGGGGTCCAGGCCCAGCCTCCTCCCTCAGACTTGGGGGTCCAGGCCCAGCCTCCTCCCTCAGACCCAGGGTCCAGGCCCAGCCTCCTCCCTCAGACTTGGGGGTCCAGGCCCAGCCTCCTCCCTCAGACCCAGGGTCCAGGCCCAGCCTCCTCCCTCAGACCCAGGGGTCCAGGCCCAGCCTCCTCCCTCAGACTCAGTGTTCAGGTGCTCAGATCCAGTCCACACAGCCTCCTCCCTCAGACCCAGGGTCCAGGCCCCAGCCTCTTCCCTCAGACTTGGGGGTCCAGGCCCAGCCTCCTCCCTCAGACCCAGGGGTCCAGGCCCCGCCTCCTCCCTCAGACTCGGGGTCCAGGCCCAGCCTCCTCCCTCAGACCCAGGGTCCAGGCCCAGCCTCCTCCCTCAGACTCAGGGTCCAGGCCCAGCCTCCTCCCTCAGACTTGGGGGTCCAGGCCCAGCCTCCTCCCTCAGACCCGGGGTCCAGGCCCAGCCTCCTCCCTCAGACTCAGTTGTTCAGGTGGCATCCTCCCTCAGATCCATGTGTCCACACAGCCTCTTCCCTCAGACTCAGGGCCCCTGAGCACCTGGCACTGCGAGGGGCCACAGCTGACCGCGATGACCTCCTTCACTAGCTTCTTCTCTTTCAGCCGCACAGCCTCTTCCACTGCAATCTCACAGAACGGGTTCATGGAGTGCTTCACGCCATCGGTGACCACTCCCGTCCTGTCAGGCTTTACCCGGATCTGTGCGGCAGACAGGGAAGGGCGAGGGCCTTAGTGCTGACCCTTGTACAGCTAGACGGGGACAGACGGGGTCCACAAAGGGCCGAGACCTTCTTGTCTAGGGCCGTTTAGAACTCACAGGTGATGCCTGGCCACCCTCTCATCTCTCGTTGGATTTTACTAAGCAGCAGGGCCGTGTGACACGGTTGTCTGGCCTCTCTCTCCTCTTGGCATACGCACATGCATGTCTGTGTGCGTGCGTACACACATGAGTATTTATGGGAGAAAGTTTTGTAGCTTCAGCCCCAGGAAATCCCAACACTGGGGTGAGTGGCTGAGGTAGAGGTTCAGGAGCTGGAGATCAATCAAGCAGCCAAATTCTCTCATAGACCTGAACTCACACGTGGGCAGAGCACTCCCTCTGGAGGCCCAGGGGGATGGGTGTAATAACGCTGTCATTTTGAGGACTTGCTGCTGTTCTACCACATCTTCCTGTCACTGCAACCCCAGGGCCCTGGACACCCTCTTTCGGCCCCTGTGCTCACATATGCACACACAAACACTCACACATGTAAAATTAAAAATGCAAATGTTATCGTTGTGTGTTAGTGTGTGCCTTCGCCTGTGTCATCAGAGGTCAACTTCCCTTCCTTCACTAGTGCCGGGATTACAGGCGTGTGTCACCCGCCACCCACCACAGGAATGAGTCTCTGAGCCACTGTGCTTCTAGCCTCCGAGACCGGCTCTCGTCACCCCCACGCCCATAGCAGGAAGCAGGCTTTGAGCTGCAGCGCCTGGCTAAGGTCACAGTCTGGCAGCACCTGTTGGGGAAGAGGTCAGTGGGACAGCAGGGCTGGCTTCCCTGACAGGCATCACCGGCCTTCCAAAGGCACGCAAGGCAGGGGCTCTGCTCTGAGCCACACTCCCAGTCCCTCACTGGGGGATCCTGGGCAGGGTTCTCCCGCTGAGTCACACCCCAGCCCCTCACTGGGAGATTTTAGTGGGGAATCTAGCGCTGAGCCTGCCCCCCCTTCTCACTGGAGGATTCTAGGCAGAGGTGCAACCACTGAGCCACACCTCCAGGTCCTCACTGGGGATTCTAGCAGAAGTCTGCCTCTGAGGCACGAACCCAGCTCTCATTGGTAGATTTTAGACAGGCCTTCCACCAGTTAGCTACATTGCAGTATCTCTTGGTATGTTGAGATGGGCCTTGAACTTGCTCTGGGGTCCAGGCTAGCCCCAGAGTTGTGATCCTCATGAGTGCTGGGTTACTGGTCCTGGCTTTGAATGGTCCTATACATCACTATAGAAACAAATACTGGTCAACCAAGCAGGACCATAGCCCACAAGGTCACAGCTAAGGCCCCAGAGTACCTCCCCATGCATTCAGACACACCAGCAACAGGGAAAAAACCAAAACCAAAAAACCTTTGCCTTAAAAAAATAAAATTCAAGATAGGGCTGGGGATACAGCCTAGTTTGCAGAGAGCTTTCTTGGCATGCAAGAAGCCCTGGGCTCCATCCCAGCACCAGGTAAATCAAGCATGTGGATATGGGCCTGTATCCCAGAATTCGGGGCAGAAGAATCTAAGAATCTGAAGTACAAGTCAACTTTGGCTACATAAAATTTGAGACCAACTTGGGCTACGTGAGATACTATCTTAAAAAAAAAAAAAAAAAAAAAGAAAAAAGAAGAAATAAAAAAGCAATATACGACTTTCGTCTTTGAAGGCAGGGAGGACACTCCCTCCCCGGGAAAAACTTGTGCTAGTCAAATCGGGGAAGGCCCAGGGCTGACCTCACTGTGGCTTCCCTAGGACAAGGAGACCAAGGAAATCTGCCAGCTCACCCCCCTACCTGCTCAGTGGGCCACCTTTGAAGGTGCCTGGCACGTTTCCAGTCTCTTGGAGGAACTAACCCAGAAAACAATGGTTGGCCTGACTCGTCGACACTAGTGTTTTATCTTTCTTTCTAGGTCACTCAAAATGGCTCTAGTATAAACGATCTCTTACTCCCTGTAAAAGACACAACCCAGAGCTTGCTGTGTTCTAGGTAAACACTGGACCACTGAGCTACATCACCAGCAACGATCTCCACTCTTTAATTTTGAGACAGGGTTATCACATTACTCAGAACGCCTTGGATTCTTGGATTCAGGCTGGCCCTGAACTTTCAGTGTTCACAAGGAGGCAGAACTGAGGGTTCGGCCCAACATGCCAGCAAGTACCCACTACCAAGTGGCATCTCCAGCCCTGTCTTACTTGTTAAGGCTACAGATTCAGATGGCTCCGCGTGCCAAGCTTTGCCCCATGCAGACAGCCCTGACCCCAAGGGCCTGATTCACTTTAGCAGCCTGGATTCTCGTCCTAACAGCCAGAGAACAGCAACTGAGCGCTAACACCAGGGAGGGAGCGGGAGCAGAGGGAGGGTCTGACTTAAAACTGTCTTGGAAGCAGCAGGCCCTGTGCAGCCAGCAATTGAGTCTACTGCTACGACATCCAAGAGAGGGCTTCGTGTTTTGAAGAAAACTCCTGAAAACAGGCATTGTCCGCAGATTTTGACTGATTGGAAAATCAGGACTGTGCAGAGACTGGAATGTTGCGGGTCCAGAGGCTAACGATCTTATCTTGAGCTACTTCTAGTCTTGTCTAGACTAGTCTTGGCGTCCCTTGTGTCTGAACTAACTTCTCTGGACTATCAGATAAAAACCTTTGGAATCTATCAGCTTAGCAGGCCACTAGCTTCCACTGACCCAAAGGCTAAGGATGCCATCCTGTAGTTAGTATCTTAGGCCTATATTAAAGCTTCCCCCTGCCTCTCTGGTACAGCCACTACTATATTGTAAACTTGCCTTGATCTATGACTTCCTCTGTTCTGAGAAATTATGAAATTTTCACGGAGCTACTTCCACACTGGAAGATGTAATGGGGTAAAATTAATCTGTGCTCCGGGCCACGGTCACTCAAAATGGCTCTAGTATGAACCATCTCTTACTCCCTGTAAAAGACACAACCCAGAGCTTGCTGTGTTCTAGGTAAACACTGGACCACTGAGCTACATCACCAGCAACGATCTCCACTCTTTAATTTTGAGACAGGGTTATCACATTACTCAGAACGCCTTGGATTCTTGGATTCAGGCTGGCCCTGAACTTTCAGTGTTCACAAGGAGGCTTCCTGGGTAGATGGAATTACAGAGCAAAGGAGTTTCTATGAGCAGAGTGTAGGGGTGCAAACATATAATCCCAGTATTTGGGAGATAGAGGCAGGAGAGTCAGGAGTTCAAGATCAATTTAGGACATATGAAAATAAAACCAACAAAAGCAAACAGATATACAGGAAATAGAGGCCCAGCAAGAGGGCTCAGTGAGTGAAGGTGCCTGCTGCCAAGCTAGACTTTGAACCCCAGGATCTACATGGTGAAAGGACAGAAATGACTCCCTCCAATTGTCCTCTGACCTAGGCCCAGGGGATCATACATGTATGCTTGCTTGTGTATGCGTGTGCGCGCGCGCACGCACACACACACACACACACACACACACACACACACACACACACACTTTTTAAAGGGAGAGTCTTTAAATGCAGTTTCTGGCAGCCTTTCCTGGGCCCTTGACACAGTGCACAGACTTCCCTCTGGGTGTGTGCCATACCTTTCCTAACGGAGCTTGATGGGAAAGGGCACAGAGCAAGCAGAGCAGCAAAGCCTGATGGGAAGGCACACACTGCAGGCACCAGCGGCAGACTGGCTAATGCCGGGTCAGAGCTTCCAGCAAGGGAGCTCAGTGGTAGCGAGCTGAGAGCGTCTCTTGGATGAGATCCAGGGCCTGAGGGTGGGAGGTGAAAGTGTGGGTAGGAAGGTGCAGGGAGCCAGGGTCTCAAGCTCGAAAGGGGCGGGGCAGTCACGCCACAGGTAGAGACATGCTTCCTGGGCCTCAATGATCCAGCCTCCCCTGGATAACTCAAAGAGGGCTAACCTTCATGGAAAACACGTCCCTGACCATCGCCAGACACCACAGAGTTGCCAAATTAATACCCTCTTTCTCCATCTCTGCAAGCACTGGTTATATTTTAAGGAAATTGCTAAAGAGACTTCTATCACTCACAGTTCAAACAGTTAACAGCACTTGCCAGTAGGATACGCTGAACAGGAACAGGTAAGAGGGTGAGGAGTCTCAGGTCAGCCTGGGCCACCCTTCTGGGCCAGTGAGGAGGTTCAGTAGATAAGGATGCTTGCTGCGGCTGACAACCTGAATTTGATCTCTGAGACAGACACAGTCCAGGAAGAGAACCTACTCCCTCAAGTCGGCTTCTGGGCTCCACAGCAGTGCTGTGGCATGTGCATGGCCACCATCACCCCCAAAACAAATAAATGCAATAAAAATTAACCAAACCCCATAAAGTAGGAGCTAACATAAGGGCCATTGTCATTGGAGGAGAATGAGGCTCCAAGGGGCTAATTTAACTTCCTCAAAGTCACAGAGCCAGGAGTGGGCCCACACAGCTGGCCTTGGGGTCCCTGGGACTGGAGGGAGGGCTGAGTGGTTAAGAACACTGGCTGCACTTGCAGAGGCCTGGGGATCAGTTCCCAGCACTCACAGGGTGGCTCCCAACCATCTGCAATTTCAGTTCTGGGGAATCAGATGCCCTCTTCTGGCCTCCAAGAGCACTGCATGCAAATACTGATCATTCCATAGTTACAGGCCAACATTCTTACACATACAACAAAAATCATTTTTTAAGGGTCATTTTATCAGTGTGCCAGACCATTCTGATGGCATGCCTGCAGCCTGGAGCTGTCCCCTCTGTGAGCACACCTGGCACTCTTTTCCCCAGCACATTTCAAATTCCAGAGTGTCAATGGGAAAGTGACCCACTGGTTACATGGCAATAGTACGAGGGCATAGGGCCCCTGAGCACTGCGGTCCTCAGCAAGAGCTCACAGAGGGCCTCAGAGAAGGTGATCTTTGAGCAAACACTACGCAACTGGGTGATGCTGGGTGATGCTGGGTGATGCTGGGTGATGCTGAGAAAGAGGTAAGGCAGACCTGGTCCAGCTGGCAAGGAGCTGCCAATGTGGAAACGGGGGTTTGGTGGTGCAGTGGGGTAAACTGAGACCCCCATATACTATGGGAAGGCATTACAGAACAAGATCAGAAGTCCTGCAAGAGAGAGGAGGTTGTTCAATGTTGATGCCATCAATTGGTCACAACTGTCAAGACAGCAAGACGACAGTGGAAAGTAGAGTAGAAAGAACACCAAGGCGAAGGGATCAGTTAACATGGGGCGCAGGCTGGAGTGATGGAAGCAGTGATGGAAGCCAAGGGAGGGTCCCAGGAGGGACATGGATGACCGTACCAAATAGCAAAGGGCTCCCAAAGCCAGACAAGGAAGCGGGACTTTGTATGGAGAGACACGGACGCTGAGAAGGACAAGGCAAAGTCATCCCTGCATGTAGGAAGTCCCAAGGCTGGAAGAAAAAGGGCTGAAGGGGAGAGCTCAAGATACAGGGGTCAGGATGAAGCTTGCGTTTAGGTGAAACAGGGGCTGATGGGCTAGGCCCTGGACCTTGGGGCTGAGGCTGGACAGGATTGGGGCTGGGAATGACAGTCCATGGGAGGTTGTGGGTTAGGAGAAAGAATGGTGCCTAAGTCTGGCCCAAGTGAGTAGGTTGCCAGCAAGGTGTGACACCGACTTCCTTGGAGAGCCAGCAGATGCGGGTATGCAGTAGGAAGCCCTCATAGTGTGGGAGAGAGCACCGCTGGCCCTGAGGGAAGGAGACTGGCAGATGCCATGCTGTGTTCACCTCTTAGCTCTCAGCTCTCGCTGGAAAAAACAGAAATGCCCACCGGCTGGTTCAAGGTGCCAAGAGTCCTGGGTCTGGTGCTGCAGGTCAAGCATCAAGGCCAGCCTGGGCGATAAGACACCTCAGAATAAACAGAGATGCAGGTACGGTAGTGCACATTTGTAACCCCAGCACTAAGGCTGGGGAGGCGGGGGCTCGGGGTTTCAAGGTCACCCTCGATACCATAGTGAGCTCCAGGCCAACCTAGGGGCTGCGGACACAGCACAGCAGCTAAGAACACTTGCGACTCTTCTAAAGGACCCAGGTTCAGTTCCCAACACCCCATCAGGCAGCTCACAATCAGCTTCTGGGGCTCTGATGCCCTATTCTGGCTTTCAAGGGCACCTGTACTTATGTGCACATATCCATAAACATATTTAAAATAAAATTAGGGACTGGAGAGATGGCTCAGTGGTTAAGAGCAAGGACTGCTCCACCAGATGGCCTGGGATACCCATATGGTAGCTTGCAGCTGTCTGTAAACTCCAGTTCCAGGGTATTTAACGTCCCCACGCATGCATGCTGCACGAAAAACACCAATGCACATAACACAAAATAAGTAAATCATTTAAAAAATATTAAATAAAAACGACCCTGTTTCAAATAATAATAATTTAAAAACAAAGCAGAAAAAGGGCTGGAGATATATATATATATATCTCAGTGGCACAGTACTTGCGTGGCCTACCATTTGGAAGGTCCTGGATTAGACTGCCCATCAACACACACACACACACACACACACACACACACACACACACAAAATGAACAAATAAATGGTGGTTGAGTTGGGTCCCAGGAACCCTTGTGTGTCTCAATAAGGTTGGAAACCATCTCTGCCTTGGGCTGTTAGAAGCATCCTCAAGCAGACATGCGGAGAGCTAGTCTTGCCTGGACTTCTGACTCCCACTGCTTTTCCAGCTGGGGGATCTGGCAAGCTGCAAGGCCTCCGCAGGCCTCAGTTTCCTCGTCCACTCTATGGGGTTGAGTATAGACGATGTACAAATGGATTATAGCCTCGGTGCAAGACTTGTTTCTGCTGGTGCGCTGTACCTACTTCTGCTGTTAGGGTCCCGGCCATTTCCCATCTGAGTCTCTCCTGTACCTTCCTGATACCAATCCTCAGTGGGGGTGTGGGGATGTCGGCATTAACGTTAACGTTGTAACCAGTTTTCACCTATTTCGGAGGTCTTTTGGGTCCACAGTCCCTGTGCTGGGAATGCTAGGAAATTTGAAGGACGCGGAGGGAGAATTCCCAGTATGATGGGCACAGACATGAACTGCCACCAACTTTTCAGGCCAGATCAGTTAGACCAATCGTTGTCAGGGACTGGCCTGGGAACCAGTCTGATTCAGTGCTGCCTATACCAGCTTCTTTCCGGGGAGAAGCCAAGGCCTCGGGGATCCAGCTCTCAAACCTCTGGTGGACAACGACAAGCCAGACACTGCACTGCGTCAGTCAAGCTGGCACCTTTGAACTAGGTTCTCCCGCAAACACAAGTCTCCTCGTCCTAGCAAAAGAGTTTCCTCAAGCAACGTGTGGTCATGTGTGGGGCAGTTTCTGAGTCCCCAAGGAACCAGATGTCCCCCCACGTGGGACACTTGCAGAGCAGGTACCGCAGTCTGGAAAGGGGCGGCTGACTCAACCGCAGCCTACATAGAAGTCTCTATTCTGCTTCTCCCTTGCCAAGTGACTTTGTGCCTCAGTTTCCCCATGTGTTAACTAGGGACAGCTATCAAGGGACTGGGGAAAGGGAAGGGGGTCGTGACCCCAGAGGGATCTGATTGTCGCAAACTCACAGCCCTTGATCTTTGCTCCGGGCATGACTGACTGGGTCAAAGGGCAATAGGATTTGAGACGGATCTCCCATGCAGGGTACGCCCCTGATCTGGACGCTCATAGCTGCGCTCCCGGGGTGCTGGGACAGAGTCGGGGTGGGGAAAGTCACCTTCACCGCGAAGTCGATGACCCGCTTGACAGCCACGAGCGCGCGCAGCTCCGCCATCTTCCCGCAGCAGTCACTGGCCGGGTCGGGTTGCGACTAATCCAGACCTCAGGTCACTCCGCCCGCGCCTGCCCCTGCGCCTGCGCCTGCGCGCCGCACCACCAACCAATCCACTGCCGCGTAGCCCAGAGGAAGCCAATGGGAAAGGGAATTCAGGGGGAGGCGGGGTCCGGGGTGGGCGGATGCGTGGAGGGGGCGTGGCGCGGAAGTAGGGGAAAGGGCATCGTTGCCGGAGTGAAATTTCCCGGGAGACCCGCCCCGCCTCCCCCGTGCTCCTGCTGCCCTCAGCTCTGCAGTTCACGTCCCTCTTTCTCCCCACCCCAAGTCTCCGTGTCTGTTTCCACGCGCACCCAGCGCCTTTTCCCGCACGCCCAGGGGCCCCTTGCTTGCTTGTCTCCGCGTTCTTTCTGTAGACTCCCTGCATATCTCTGCACCTACACTTCCCTGTGACAACCCCGTGCCCGCTCGTCCCCAACCCCCTTACGGCTCCCCCGTGGCGGCTAACCCCCGTATCCTCTCCCTGCGTCCGTGTCTCCTGCGACCCCCACCCCCACCCCGGGTCCACTCATGCCCCAGTGTCCGCATCTCCTTCCCCATGCGCACACATCCCTCCTGACCTCTTTACTCTCTACAAGCCCCCGTACCCGTGTCCCTGCCTATGTAGTTCCGCATAAAAGCACGCAGGACCGGCGCTAAAATTCTTTATTCCCCCCAGTCAGGCTGCATTCACAGGCACACTGGAAATCCGCTGATGGCTTCGGTGCTCTGCACGATCATGTCCGCCAGCAGAAAGCAGAAGCCTGGCAGGAGGGGAGTGCAGAGCCGGTGGAGGAAGGTGGGCCCTGGGGCGGATGACAGGGCCTGCCTGAGGACTAGGGATGGGGGCTCCACGGGTGTGTCCCACCGGGTGTGCTGCAGTCTGGGGTGCAGGTGTCGGGGAGTCCCTGGAAGTCATGCGGGCTTCCCCGGGAGAACAGGTGACCGGGAAGTTTCTGGGGACGGAATCCTCTAGAGGGGCAATCTCCACCCTCTTCCCCTTGGGCTGGTTACCCGCAAGAAATGAGAAGGGTAAAGCCAGCCATCCGAAAAAGTAGGACCAGGAGAAGAAGACGTCATGTTTCCAGGCATTCTTGGCAGTGTATACGGTCAAAGCAATCAGCAACAGCAGCCCTGAGTCACGCCCACTGGTCAGGTGAGCGGGGACCAGGTAGGGGCAGCACCCAAGCCCACCCCTATTGCCAAGACCACGCTTTTCAGAACAGCCTCTGGCCTGTCCAAAGGTAGCCCAGCTACCCTTGGTTTCGCTTTTGTGAACTCCCCACCCACCCATCCCCCACCGCCCGTTTTCTTTTCTATTTTTTTTTTTTAAATAGAGTCTTCCCTTGTACGATACATCCTGACCAGTTTTCTCTCCCTCCACTTTTCTCAGTTTCTCCCTATCTCCTCCCTCCCCAAGGTATATGTCCTCCCCCTCTGTTTCCTCTTCAGAAAAGGGCAGACCTCCGAGAGACCGCAGCCAAAAGGACAAAAGAATATACAAAATGACAAGGCAAAGGCCCTCATATCCAGGCTGGACAAGGCAAGCAAAAGGGTCAGCGATATACCCACTCCCACTGTCAGGAGTCTGTCCTTCCTGTCCTGACTCCTCCACTTCATCCTTCAGCCACACCCTTAATTTCTAACCATATCAGTCAAGCCCACCCATATCAGTCTCTTGGCCCACCGCCTTCAGGACCGCCATCACCACCACCCACTCTCTGCCAAGGAGGTGGCTGTCTTCTCACCGCTGAGAAAAAGTAAGACAATGGTATTCTTGCTACGCAGCGACTCGCCCTCTTGGCACCGAATCCTGATCCCCGACCCTAAAGATATGATACTGAAGGTCGCTGCCAACACCATGCATGCTGCGCTCACCGCCAGGGTGTCTGGAGAGACAGGGTAGCATCAGCCGGGCACTCTGCCACCATGAAAGAGCAACCTTGAGCTCTGCTGGCCACCCTCGCCCCGCCCACACACACACACACACACACACACACACACACACACACACCACGTGCATCTAGAGCTCAGCCGTCTGCAGGTGTTTATATGGGGACGGATGAGGACATGTAGGGAGACAGCAGCCAGACAGGTCTGGGGAGAAAGAGCTTTCGTGGTAGAGGGGAGCTGGATCTGAGCCTGGGGTGGAAGGACGCAGCTGTAGCTGGGGGTAAGGGTGAGCTCTGGAATGTGGTCTGATATAGGGGCAGGTCAGGGTCTCACTCTGGCAGGGAATGTTGGAGCAGATGCCATGGGTGCACTCCTGCCACAGGCCACTGTGGCCCCCGGGCTGTCGGGTCCAATAGTTGGTAGCAGTGGACAGTACTGTGAGGATGCTGGTCAAGAGATTAAGCAGACTGCCTCCAGTCTGAAGGCTCCTCTTCACCCCCATGCCAAGGAAGCAGCTGCCAAGGACATAGAGGTAGGGCCCGCTCACATCCCTGATTCCGGGGAGGCTCCTCCACTGCAGGAGACCTCCCGCCCCAAGCCCTCCCGCTGGATGACCTCAAGATCCCCAACACTAGTCACATGGTAGCTCAAACCTGTAATCCTGGCACCAAGGAGGCTGAGTCGAGAGATTGAAAGTCCAATATAATGAGTTCTGGGCTAGGTGGACTATAGTGTGAAACCCTGTCTCAATTAAAACAAACAAGACAGGAGCTAGACACGTAGCTCTGTGCTCCAGCACCTGCCTGGCACACGCGTGGACACGTAGCTCTGTGCTAGCCTGGCACACGCGTGGACACATAGCTCTGTGCTCCAGCACCTGCCTGGCACACGCGTGGACACGTAGCTCTGTGCTGAGTGCTTGCCTGGCACACGCGTGGACACGTAGCTCTGTGCTAGCCTGGCACACGCGTGGACACGTAGCTCTGTGCTGGAGCATTTGCCTGGCACAGGCGTGGACACGTAGCTCTGTGCCGGAGCGCTTGCCTGGCTCACACAAGGCCCCGGGTTCCCTAGTCCTGAATAAACCAAGCATAGCGGGGCCCACCTGTCCTCCTAGCGCGTGGGGGTAGGGGCAGGAAGTTCAAGGTAATTTTTCACTACACCCGTGAGTTTAAAGCCAGCCTGGGCTATGTGAGACTGTCTCAAACAAAACAAAAAGATTCCCAGTCCCCCATCACCCCACGCTCCCAGCCTCTTCCTCAACCACCTTGGCAAAGAACTTATGATTTCCTCTGAGAAACTCAGTTCTCTACCGCCTAGTGGGCTCTAAGACAGGCTCACTGGAAGACACCCCTCCCCACCCATCTTTACTTCAGGCTCAGTGACTATCTTCCAGGGACTTCCAAATCAGCTGAATGCCCCTGTACAGGGTCCCATTGACTCAGTGCCCTCCACACCCCTACCCCTACATATATACACCCCAGAAAATGACTCACAGCCTGGTCCCCTGGGACAGACCGCCCATAGGGTGAGAGGGGGGGAGGATGGGTCTCTGTGAGGCAGCAGAGATTCCAGAACCCTCTCCTAGTAGCCATTTAAAGGGACACCCTCCCCGGAAGCAGGTTCCTTTTCTGTATCTGTCCTTCTGGAATTTTTCTTTTTTGTTTGTTTCTGAGACAAGGTCTCACCATGTAGTTCTGGCTGTCCTGGAACTCACTATGGCTATCATTCTGTCCTCAAACTCAGAGATCTGCCTGCCTCTGCCTCCAAAGTGCTGGGATCAAAGGTGTGCGCCCCTATACCCAGCAGGATTGTTGTTTTGAGACAGGGTCTTTTAACTCTGTAGCCCAAGGTGCTTTCAAACCGTCTGAGCAGTCCAGGAGTGACATTGAATTTCTGATCTTTCTGTCTCTGCCTCCCTGGTGCTGGGGTTATAGACTTGAAATGCCATCCCGCTGTTCCTTTCTGTTCTGTTTTGAGGCAGAACTACCTATGTAGTTCTTAGCTGTCCTAGAACTCACCACGTAGGCCAGGCTGACCTCCGACTTGCAGCAATTCCCCAGCCTCAGACTCCCCCGCGTGCAGGGAGCGCACCACCAAGCCCTGATCCCAGCAATTTCCCTTTTAAAATTTTTACTTTTCTTATTTTTGAAAGGTGAACTGCCATTTTTAATCATGTGTATGCATGTGTCTGTGTGCGGGTTATGTCTTGTGAATGCAGGTGCCCAGTGGACGGCAGAGGCACTGGATCCTTTAGAACTGAAGTTCCTTTGGCTTTGAGCCACCCTGATGTGGGTCCTGGGAACTGAACTCAGCTTCCGAGCCCAGCTCCAGAGGCGCCTTTAACAGAACAACAGCGCAGAAAGCAGGCGTGGGAGCCAGGTGGTTTCTCCTCTCTGCAGTCTTACAGGCATGAAGCAGGAGGATTACCTTCGCTTCTGAGGCTAGTTTGAGCTACATGTGAGTTCCAGGTCAGCTGGAAAGGGGAAGAGGATGGAGGAAGGACAGGTGACGCAGGAAAGAAGAAAGGGAGAGAGGGAGAAAGGAAGGAAAACGAGAAGGAAGGAGATTCAGACAACTATTGCATCGCTGATCAAGTTGTTCTAAAAGCTTCTCTTCCTTTAACTATCATGGTACCCATAAGCCCTCCTGGGCCCCAAGCAGGCAGGGCTCCACCCTCTTCTCCACTCCCCTAGTATAGCTGATCTCTTCTGAGTGCCAGCGTAAGCCTCTATCCAAGAGAGCCTTCCTCTCCCCAAGAATAGCAATCTTGACGATCTCAGAGAGCAACCAAAATGCCACCTCTAAGCCCAGGTTCTTCATCTGATCCCCAGATAGCCTTGCCTGTTCCTGGCTCTCCTCGATGGCCACTCGACCACATTGCCACCAAGGTCATGGGCATGGAATCACACGTGATCACACTTGTAACAGCTTTGCTGTCTCACCCACTTTGTCAGACCAGCGCCTTGGGTGCGTTCCTCGCTTCTGGTATGCCTTTGACCCCGAGCTCTGTCCCTTCCTACCTGCTTTCCAACCTTCCAATCTCACCCCGAGGTCATGAGCGAGATCTCTCTCTCTGTCTCTCTGTCTCTGTCTCTGTCTCTGTCTCTCTCTCTCTCTCTCACACACACACACACACACACACACACACACACACGGGGGCAGCTTCTCTCCTGTTCACAGTTATTGCCCAATGTGTCACCGTTCTAAGGAGAAAGCTAGCTTCGGCAATAGAGGCCCTGGTCCCCAGCTGCTTCTCTGTCATAACTTCCCACCACCACAGTCTCCATTCTAGACACAAATCACCACCTTCCATGCCCTTCCCACGTCTCCATCTTTGGGCACCTCTGCCTGAATAACATTATTCCTGTGCTAATGAATATTTGTAATCCTAATACTTCAGAGGCTGAAGCAGGATTGCTGTGAATCCAGTGACTGCCTGGGCAGTTAGTGAGGACTTGTCTCCCGAGGTATGAGAGAGTGGGGGATGTAGCTTGGTGATTGAGGGCTTGTCTTAGCTTGAAGGAGGCCCTGTGTTCCATTCTCTGTGTTAAACCAAAAGAATAGTTGCTAAATGTTATCTCTGGTTTTTTAAAAAGAGAAAGAAAAGAAATAGACATGCCTGGGTTTAGTTTTCCGCCCACATCCTCAGGCTGTGGCTGTCGACTGGCCCGCGTCAAATGCTCGTGGTTAGGGCTTGTTTGTGATGCATGACAGTGGTCCCAGCGTGGCCTCACAGAGAGAGAAGGAAATGTCCAATTAAACGGGGGCCCCTTGGGGAAGAAGAAATAAAGACAGACACTGGTGGGGGGGGAGGGGAGCAGTTAAATAGGGGAGAGAGGCACAGGGAGCCTGTGTCCACACAGGGCAGAATCCACTTGGGGTCTGTAGATCTGCATGCCCCCCCTCCCCCCGCGGGCTCCTCTGGGCTGACCACAGGCTCACGTATGGCTGACTTAGGTGCTAGGGATGGAACTTGGACCTCACTCTCGCGGCGCTCAGCAAGCCACCATCCCCGCCCTTGTCACTAAGTCACCTAGGCCAGCCTTGAGCTCACCGTGTGGCCCAGAGAGGTTTTGAAGGCGTGCTATTCCCTGCTCCAGCCTCCCGAGTGACTGGGATGACAGGCCTGGCTCCGTTTATGTCTTGACTGAGCCGATCTTGGGACAATTAGATCTCAGTATGTTTTTATTGAGTGTGGGGAGAAACGGGTGAAGGTTAGGTGAGAGGGACAGAGGCCGAATCCTGCATTTCATCTGTTGCTCCTCAGAGGACAAGGCTCCAAACGTCCTGCAGACCCCGCTGTCTTGCCTTCTGTTCACAAGTTTTCATACCCAGCCCGGTGCCTTCTACAGTGAACACCCAGACTCAGGCATCCTGGGGTGGAGACAGAGTTGGGAGGGCAGAGTGAGTACTTGAGTGCCCTGCCCCGCACCCCAGCAGGGTCCTCCGGGGGAGGTGGGCTGAGTAGTTACCTGCACAGAGGAAGAGCACAGAGGAGACCCAGCCCAGGTAAAAGGACCAGGAGAAGAATGTCTGGACCTGGGGCGACGGAGTCTGGCTCCATCTTTTACTGGTGTACACTGCCATAGCCACTGTTATGGAGGAAGCTGAGGACAAGAACAAGAGAGCTGATGGCCACTGCAGGGCTCACCAGCTCTGCGGTCCCAGTGCAGCCCAGATCCCATCCATACCTGCAGCAAAAGCCATGACCATTGAGACCAGAGGGCCACGGCCTGGGATGGACAGGGCGCGACTGTAAGACAGGAACAGAAAGCCCACGGACACCAGGCTCCACAGGGCGGCCAGGATACAGAAGACCTGTGTCACGTGGATATAGCCTAAGGCAAGATGGGACTTCTGAGTATCTGACCCCCACTGGACACTCCCACCCCAAAGGGCCCATTGCACTTTACCTGCTAATTGGGTCTCAGGTGTTGTTGACCAGAGGCCGCTGTGGGACGAGGATGTGGGGCCTACGGCCACTATCCAGAAGTCTGTGCTCAGAGCAATCAGAGAAGAAATCAGGCCCAGGGAGCTGGCGAGCAGGGCCAGGGACCGGCAAGGCTCCATGGAAACAGCTCTGAGTTTCCACTTCTTAGGGGATAAAGACACAGATAACCCAGTCTGTTGGGTCTTAGAAAAGGGACCTGCACCCAAACTCCTAGGACCTCTGCGCTAGAAAAGCAGCCAGCCAGCAGTGGCTCTGACTGCAGCCTCAGGCCTGACACCGGTTCTTCTCACACCCTCCCTTCCTGCGAGGCTTCCCCCCCCCCTTACAGCGGCTCCTCCCCAGCTAGGTGGTACCAGAAGGCTGCTGCTGTCTTTACTAGCTGGCTGCTCTGGGGGCCTCCACCTTCCGCGCTCTATCTAGGTACTGGTTTATGCTGGTGTCACAGGCTCTGCACCTCCAAAGTTGGAGACAACAGAGCGGGCTTCCTGGAAGACCTTAGGGAGGGTTTGGGGGGCCCAGAGGGAGGGGGAGGTGGACTCGTCACACTGGGGTGCACATTAACTGAAAGGGGAGATGTGGCTGGAGGGACAGTTGTGTCATTTTCCTGTGGTTTTTACACTTCGCTCCTACACTCTAGCGTTTCCAACAGTAGAGGGGAGGGGAGGCCAAAATACCAGTTCCATGGGAGGAAGGGCTTGGTGCGGAGAGAGATTCCATGTCCCTGGTTAAAGCTTCTGTCCAGGACAGACAGGATCCCATGAAGCTTAGGGACAGGAAGGGTTCCCACATGCTCATCTCACACATACGGCGAGAAGTCACCCCACCCAGGTGGGGCTTCCAGCATGGGTGTCTTATCACCAAGAGGAGGGTGTCTGGGGACGAACGGCCGGTCAGGTTCTTCTGCCTCTGTCCCTCAGTAATGGTCACCACCTCTACATGGAATCACAAAGTGTGTCTGTCGTCCCTTACTCTGGTGACTTAGGACTGTCCTCCCAACACTGAAGATCTGAGGCAGAGGAGCGTGAGTTTAAGGCCAGCCTGGGCTACATGAGGTCCTGTCCATCCAAAAACATAAAGCAGGGAGCTGTGCTCTCCCCAGTGAAGGGGCCATCCAGGAAAGGCAGGGGCATTAAGGAATTCCTGGAGCTTAGGTAGGTGGAGAGCCGGAAAGCTATGTTTCTAGAGATCAATTTGTTCATCCTCATATCCCACACGTTCGCTTCCAGACATTGCACCATGGCCGGCTCTGAGGGACCCGTCCATCCTTGTAGAACTGAGGGAGAGAGGGTCAACACGTCGGAATATGCCGTTCCCCGACAACCACGCGAGCCCGTGTCTCTCCAAACCAGCCCCGTGAGGACTCACACTTTAATAGTTTCACGCCAGCTTTATTAGACCCCAAAATGTCTCTCTAAGAGGTTTTTCGATTTTTCTACCACCCCTCGTAGCAGATGGGGGTTCATGTCTTCTCAACTGCCCCCCACCTGACCCACACAGGACAGAGGGATCAGGGGCTCCCCTATCTAGAATCCAGGAATGAGCCCCCTCATTCCCTCAGGAGCCAGGACTTCCGGCCCCTAGGTCCTCCCCTTCCTCTTCAGTGCCCTCACGGTAACTTCCAGCTGCAAGGGTCACCCCAGGTCTCAGCGTGGGGTGGATAGACGCCGGCACTCATGTATCCGGTAGGCGCACATGTAGAAAATCCCTGTGTGGACAGAATGCATTGATACGCTGAAACCTTTGGACCTGCATGTCATCCCCAGAGACTCCTCCTTTCCTCCCTCCCTTGGGGTCACCAGTCCCCAGACTCCTTAGACCTAGAGTCTGTCTTTAGATCTGTGTAGCGTACCTTGTCAACTTGCAATCTGAGGTTGCTTGCCTTGCCCTGGATTTCAACCTTCCCACCCCTCTGCCTCAGTACCTGCAAAGAAGGTCATGAGCAGGGCCACCCAGCCCAGGATGTAAGACCAGGAAAAGCGCCAGTCCCCAAAACGGCGGCCCAGGAAGCTGACGGTGACTCCGGTGTAAATGGCCAAGGCCAGCAGTACAAAAAGAGCTGGGGAGAGAGCGTGGCGTGCACTGAAGCGGGAGGAGAGAGTTGGGGATAAGGAAGAGGGGTTGATGAGGGTGGGGACGGTGGCGCTGCTGAAGGTCATGTGGCTGATGGGATCGGACGAGGACAAGGCAGAGGAGAACAATGAAGCGTTTGACGGGTCCTTGTCTGTGGATTCAGGGAGGAGACAGAATCCCTGCGCTGGTCTGGGTCACAGAGTGTCGTAATTACCCTAAAGAGCCCCTTGGGTCACACTAGAGCTTGTATGAACTGACAGGTGGCGCAGAACACCCACGGGGACTGGAGGCTGTGGTAGTTTGAACAAGAATGACCTCCTTAGCCTCATATTTTTTGAGTGCTTAGTCATCAGGAGGGGCATTATTTGAAAGGATTAGCAGGATTGGGATGCGTGGCCTTGTTGGAGGAAGTGTGTCACTGGGGGTGGGCTTTGAGGTTTCAAAAGCCCATGTCAAGCCCAAACTGTCCCTCTATTGGCCAGTGGATTAGTGTGTAGCGCTCAGATACTTTTCCAGCACTGTGAATGCCAACAATCGCCCTTCTGTGAAGACAATGCACTGAGATCTCTGAAACTGGAAGCCAGCCCCAATTAAGTGCTTTCATTATAAGAGCTGCTGTGGTCGTGGGGTCTCTTCACAGCAGTGACTAAGACAGATGGTTACGAAGAGCCTGAACCTGAGAGTGCTGCCTCTGGGGCAGGGACCATGGGGGTTAGACAGACAGATGGGGGTTAGACAGACTGTGCCATGGCCGTGGGCAGTGAGCCCCTTTGTGATGGTTTGGTCTTCAGTGTCGGCTCTACTGGATTTAGAATCACCTAGGAGTGCGTGTGTGTGTGTGTGTGTGTGTGTGTGTGTGTGAGAGAGAGAGAGAGAGAGAGTGCGTGCGTGTGTTGTGTGTATGTTGTGTGTGTGTGTGGTGTCTGGTGTGTGGGTGAGTGTGGTGTGTGTGAGTGTGTGTGTGGTGTGTGAGTGAGTGTGTGTGTGTGTGTGTGTGTGTGTGTGTGTGTGTGTGTGTGTGTTTGCCTTTGCAGAGAAGGAGTTATCATTTATTATCTGGTTTGTGTGTGTGTGTGTGTGTGTGTGTGTGTGTGTGTGTTTGCCTTTGCAGAGAAGGAGTTATCATTTATTATCTGGTTTATGTGTGTGTGTGTGTGTGTGTGTGTGTGTTTGTCTTTGCAGAGAAGGAGTTATCATTTATTATCTGGTTTATGTGTGTGTGTGTGTGTGTGTGTGTGTGTGTGTGTGTGTGTGTGTGTGTGCACAGCACTGTGAGAATGTCAGAGAACAATCAGTAGGGGTCTGTTCTATCTTTCCAGAATGTGGGTTCTGGGGATGCAAACTCAGTTCTCCAGACTTGAAAGCAAGTGTCTTTAGCCACTGAGCCATCTCACCAGCCCCCCAGAGCATTTAAATTAAGGTGAATGTATGCCCTGCATGGAATTAAGGTGGAATATATGATATATGCCCTGCATGTTGAATTAAGGTGGAATATATGCCCTGCATGTTGAATTAAGGTGGAATATATGCCCTGCATGTGGACAACAGTAGTAACCCATGGGCAGGGGTCCTGAACAGCATCAAAATAAGAAAGTGGGCTGAACACCAGCTGTCACCTCTCTGTTTCCTGACTGTTGCAGCTGCCTCATGCTTCTGTCATTATGACTTCTCTACCATGATGGTCTGTGGCCTCCAACTATGAGGCGAGTATACCTTCCTGCCTTCGCTAAGTTGTTTCTTGTTAAGTATTTGGCCACATCAATGAGAAATGCCACCAATGCCTTTTTCATCACCTGTGCAATAAAATTCTGGTAGGCCTCCTTCCGTGTCTTCATTAGTTGGTCTTGAGCTGAATGTCTATAAAGACTGTCACTGTAATGTAAATAGTTTTAAGTTCTCTAGGGTGCTAGTCAGTATTGGACTCCCTGCCTAGAATACCCTAGCGAGGGCTGAGAGTGTGATTCAGTAGCAGAGCTCCTGCCTTTTGTGTTCCAGGGAGGGGCTGGGGTGTTTTCAGCGGTAGGAGCTCTGCCCAGAATTCCCCCAGTGAGAGGCTAAGAGCGAATGTCTTTCTAGTGTGCGTAAGTTCCTGAGATTTTATTCTATCACCAGGACAAAAGAGCGAAAGGAAAGATCGGGGGGGGGGGGGGGCTGATCGTCTTTAAATAGAAAGCAGAGTTAAAAGCTCGGAAGAAAGAAGTCAGTGGAGCTGGGGAAGAGAGAGGGGATGGAGTGGAGAGCCACAGGAAGTGGGTGTTGCAGCGGGGTCGAGCAGTTAGAAAATTTGGGCGGGGAAGGAAGGGTGGGCTCACTCACTGGAGGCAAAAAACATGATGCCGGCAGAGAAGGGCCTGGAGAGGCGGGTGAAGGTAGACTGCTGAGCGAAGGCCAAGACGCCCATGATGATGCCCGAGGCGGCACACAGGGCAGACAGGATCATGAAAGCGCGGGTGGCGTTCCAGTATGCTGTGGGGACACACCACGGTCACTCCCAGGTCACTGCCTCTGAGATCACTGTGTTTTCCTCCACGCACCTGACTCGGCTCTTCCCTCCTCTGACCTAGCACACTCATACTCACACTCCAAAGCCCCAGCTCTCGTGACCTCTTCTGGGAAGTGTTGCTCTGATCAGGGCTACTATCCTCAACCTCTGCTTGGGGTTCTAGCTGTGTCTTTCATTTCACCCCCTGCAGCCTGACTTCTCCCCGAAGGTGGGGACTGGCTTGGGTCTTGCTGTGAACAGCCCAGCACAGGTGTGACTCAACGTGAGCGGTGTGTAAAGTTTATTGAGTGAGTGTTTCCCCAAACGCTCTTGATAGTAGTCTCTACGTTACTCATCCTTTCCTTTCCATCATTATACTTTCCTGCATCCACAAAGTCCTGCTCTTTTGTCTTAACTGCATCTGTAGTCTGGTCTCAAAAGACCAGAGCTGGCTGCTTCACTGTCGGTTGCATCCCCAGCCTCTGACACCTACCTGGAACAGGATAGATGTTTAGTAACAAGCTTTGAGACTGGGTCTCGCATAGCCCCGTCTCTTGTCCTTGAAGCCATGATGTAGCTAAGGTTGACGTTGAACTCCTGACTCTCCCGTCTCTATCTTCCTGAGATACCACACTTTCCTCTGTTTTTGAGACAGGCTCTTGCCACATAGCCCAGGCTGTGGGTCCCCCTGGTCCTCCTGAGTTCTGGAAGTGCAGATGTGTGCCTCTGTCCAATCCTTACAAACAACTGCACTGCCTCCCAGCATTCCTGGGAGACGGAAGGAGGCTGACTTGTGAAAGGTGCTTGGTCTAGGTAAGCACTGAGTAGGTTTAGCTTATTTTTGTTGTTTTGGGGAATACAATCCAATAATTATTAACAAATATACTGTAGAAAATCTTAAATCTTGTGCAGTGTAACATGATGTATTATCACATACTGCATTGTATGATACATTAAACAAAAATATTAAATACTACTTTCCCATGCTATAGCGTATATTATGTAGACTAGAGCATATTATTCATTAACATTGTATGTTCATACCTAATATATATATTCTATATATATTTCTCCACGTCACTTGTGTGTGTGTGTGTGTGTGTGTGTGTGTGTGTGTGTGTGTGTGTGTGTACATGCCTGTACCTGTTTATGTGGGTACGTGTGTGTGTGTGCGCATATTGAGACCCAAGGTTAACCTTGCCTGTTGTTCCTCAGGAGCTGTCCACTTTGTCTTTTGAGATTGCTCACTGGCTTCAAGTTCACCAAGTAGGCTAAGCTCGCTGGCCAGTGAATCTCAGACTCTACATCTCTCTCTCTGTGTCAGGGTTAGAACTCATGTACCCTTTATTCACTTGTTTGTTTGGGTGACAGATAATCCCCTTGCCTCAGTCTCCTGGTTCTGGAATTATAGATGCAAGCCACCGTGCCTGGACAGCTAGCCAGCCAGCCTGCTTGCCTGTCTGTCTGCTGGCCTGTCTGTCTGTCTAGCTCTGGCGATTTGAATGAAAATATATTTGAATGTTTGGTCCACAATTGTGAAACTTTGGGAAGAATTAGGAGGTGTGGCCTTGCTGGGTGGAGGTGTGCCACTGGGGGTGGGCTTTGAAGTTTCTAAAGTCTACGCTAGGCCTAGGCTCTCTTTCTCTCCCTCCCTCCCTCCCTCTCCCCCTCCCTCCCTCCCTCCCCCCTCCCTCCCTCTCTCCCCCTCCCTCCCTCCCTCCCTCTCCCCCTCCCTCCCTCCCTCTTCCCTCCCTCCCTCCCTCCCCCTCCCTCCCCTCCCTCCCTCCCTCCCTCCCCCTCCCTCCCTCCCTCCTCCCTCCCTCCCTCCCTCCCTCCCTCCCTCCCTCCCCCTCCTCCTCCCTCCCTCCCTCCCTCCTCCCTCCCCTCCCCCTCCCTCTCTCTCTCTCCCTCTCTCCCCTCCCTCCCTCCCTCCCTCCCTCCTCCCTCCTCCTCCTCCCTCCCTCCTCCCTCTCTCCTCCCTCTCTCTCTCTCTCTCTCTCTCTCTCTCTCTCTCTCGTTGATTAAGAGGTGATTGCCCAGCTACTGCTGCAGCACCACACCTTCCCGCCATGGCGGTCTTGCACTCTAACACATTGAAACTGTAAGCCCCAATGAACTCTCTCTTCTGTAACGTTCCTTGATCATCGTGTTTTGTCATGGCAATAGAAGAGTAACTCAGATGCTTCTTACTTACCTATTCATTCATCCATCCTATCTATCATCTAAATTGTCCTATCCCTCCTATCTATCTATCCATCTATTGTATCCATCATTTTCTACATTATTTATACCTTTATTCATCATATAGCTTATTCTACCTATCCACCCATCCATCCACTCTATTATCTCAATATATATATATATATCACTTATATATCTACCCATTCTTTATCCATTCACCTAACTATTCATCATCTTTCTATCCTATATATATCAATCAATCAATCAATATCATGTATCCATCCATCTATAAGTACACAGTAGGTAGATAGCAAAACGTCTTTCATCTGACATGCAGTCCATCAACAGCCTCTGTGGTCCCTGTCTCTAACACTGCGTATTGGTTCATAGCACTTATTTATTTGTTGTATTTTGAGACAGGGTCAAACTATGTAGCTTAAAACTCACAGTCTTCCTGTCACCACATCCCAGATGCTGTCATTACAGGCATATGCTTACCACACCCAGCTCATAACACATATTATAAAATACAGCTCTGGCAACCCCAGTCTCATTGCTGCATCTGACACCATTTGGTGTGGGGAAATGCCACCCCATTAACCAAACCACAAAACTTGCCACTTAACACCCTGTCACTGTAACTAGAAAACAGTCTATAGATCCCAAGTCTGTTCTACCCTCTGCTGAGTATCCTAGGGCCTCTGTCTCTCCGGGTCACCATGCTTTCCCTTAGAAGGCCAGAGGTGATGGCCATAGGGTTGTGCTCTGGGGGAGGGCTAGACCTCAGCGCCACTCAAATCCTGGCCTCAAGGCTCACCAATGCTCTCCGTCTGCAGGAAGCACTTGCTACCCAGGCAGTAACGCCACAGGCCCTGGTGTGCGAAAGACCCCGACAGCCGGTACTGCATCCAGTGGTCCGTTGCCGTGGCTACCACCAACAGGATGGTCCCCACCCAGGCACAGAAGAGACCGCCACCCATGAAGCTGTACATGGTGATCTGTGGAGAGAGGAGAGCTGAGGTTGTGAGTGGGTACCCTGGGCCTGAGGCAGGAGGGCTGGGGTCTGAGGGAGGGGGCTGGGAGCCTAAACTTCTCAGGTAGGGGGCTGTAGATCTCATGCTGGTGCCTACCTGAGTGGCAGAGTTTGTTCTGAGCCCTCCTTCTGCTGAAGCCCCTGTGCAGAGACTGAGCCGAGCCAGGTTGCTGGTGTCTCTGCCTCGTGGTCCCCCCAAATCCCTTAAGCCTCCCCACACAATGGCTGCACGGCCCAGCAGCTTCCAGCAGGCAGAAACACAGTGACAGCAGAGGCCTCAATGGAATTTGCTGAAACAGGGGACAAGGGGGCCCCATCGGCCTCTGTCTGTGACCCTCCCCATCTCCCAGTCCCCACTCTGGCTAGCCTGAGCCTCACAGGAAGCATGGCCCACACAAAAGAGATAGACAGACATCCTTTTATTGTTCAGCCTTGGCAAAGGCAGGGGAGGGTACAGGTGTCTGGACATGTCAGGCCAAGGGGAGGCGTTGGGGTGGGATCAAGGGCTTGTCAGAGCTGGGCTGGCGGGGCTGGAGAGTTGAGGATGGTGCGTGGCGTGCCCTGAATGTGAGTATGAGGGTGGCATGATGTGAGGTGACCGTGAATCGGGGAGCAGAAGAGGAGAGTAAGCCCAGGCTAGCGGTCCACAGCACACTGAGAGGAGGGGTCGGTGAGACAGGGTTAGAACAAGCAGACAAGCTGCGGACGATGCCAGACCCTGTGGCCAAAACCTTTAATCCCCAGATACGTGGAAGGCTGAGACAGGAGAGTCGCAAGTTCAAGGCCAGCTTGGAAACTTAGCGAGATCCTTTCTCAAGATTAAAAACAGGAGGGTTTAGTCCAGTGTTCAACTGGCATCCGGGAGACTAGTACTGAAAAAAAAAAAGAGCAAATGAACAAATTAGGAACGAACACGGGTTAGGACTGGAGGCCAGGAGAGGAGTGGGGGAGGGTGGCAAAATGGGCTGCCTGTGGAATGGAAAGAGGAAGGGGGCTTTGGGTGACGATTTCGTCTGGAAATGGGGTTGCAGCAGCCCTGGGGGCACTGGAATAAGATGGGATGTTAGCTGTGAGTCTGGGCATTTGGGATTTGTCGCATTTGGGATGCTAAGTCGGGTTTAGGCTTTACAGTCTGATCCGCAGGAAGCCTGTGGAGGCTGTGCTGTGGGGCCTGGGAAGGCTGGAGAGATGATGTCCCTTAAGGGGAACCTCTGAAGGGCGAAGGACCCTGGAAACCCCAGGGTGCTACTGGATGCCCTTCAGGGCCCTAGTAGTCTGCCTCCCAGTCTTCAGACACTGCTGTTGGGGGCGTGGTTGGCTCCAGTCCTCCAGCTTCCTTCTGCCCACCCTGTGATGGCGGTGTCACTGGCTGGGTCTTGGGACCAGCCCCAGGGCCTCCCGCCATGCCCCTCTCCGGCTCGTTGGCTCTTACAGGACCCCACTGTGACTGGCCCCGGCCCCTGCCTCTGCCCCGGAAAGGCCTGCGCTGAGCCTCCCAGCCCCCACGGGCCTGGTCCCATCTCCTGGGGGGCCTCCTGGCTGTGTCTGGTGAGCTGTGGCCTGGCTGGGCAAAGCAAGAGCAAGGCGGTAAGGACTGTTGGAAGTTGTAGGTCCCCAGTAGGGCACTATGTAGGAGGTAGGATAGAGTGTCCAGGCGGATGGGGACAGTAACTGAGGCCAGTTGCTCTGGGAGCCCCAGGTGGGCTGGGTCGAGGGTGCTCAGAAGGTAGGGTGGCAGGGCCGGCGTGGCCGAAGCAGGCCATGCTTCAGTCCCAGCTAACGGCAGAGAAAGGTTGTCCCTAGAAAGGAAATAAGACTGGTAAATACATCAACTGCCTGGTACCTCTGCGCCGACACCAGGGGACACAGCACCGTGAATTACCCCCCCCCCCCATTACCTTTTCTCATTAATTCCAGGACCCAAACCCCCAGCTCCAATTCCCAGCTGCTAAGCATCTAAGGCTTAGCTTTGTAATTAATTATTTTACTTATTTATTTTGAGACAAGGTCTCATGCACCCAGGCTGGTCTCAGACTCTGCTACGTAGCTGAGGATGACCTCGAACCTCTGTCCCTTTTGCCTCCACATTTGCAAGTGCCTTGCCCAACAGCCAGCCACCAAGTCCCACAGAGAGTCTGCCTGTTTGGTTTTCACGCGGAACGTTCGGTTCAAGACACCCTCCCGGCTCTAACACGCACTAGCCCCTGTTTCTGAGCCTCTTCCCCATAGGCTTATCTCACTCACCCACTGCACGAAGCCTCATCTTTTAGCTCTTCCATCTTCTCCATCCTTCCTGGTCCTTTCTAGATCCTTCTGGGGGCTTTAACAGGAAAGGGAGGGGCAAGAGAAGACACAGGGCCAAGGCCCATAAAAGCGTGCAGCCCTGGGGCGGGGCTAGCGGCTGCAAGGAGCTGCCATTGGCTAACCTGGAATATCCTCCCACCTAGAAAAGAGCCCGCTGTAACTTTCAGAGCCCGGGGAACCAGGTCAGGCTCCAGCTCTCCAACCCCCCAGCTCTCGTTGCATGAGCCTCTGGTTCTAGACCTCCTCTCTCAGATTCAGGGGTCCAGGCCCTGCCTTCTTTCTTCAGCCCCCGAGATTCCCTCACATCTTCACCTCCCTTAGATCCAAGGGTTCGGGCCCAGCCTCCTCCCACAGACCCAGGGATCTAAGCCTAGACGCAGGTGGCCCCATCTACATTTCTGCAGTTGCCCTCAGGCTGTTTACGAATTGCTGTGACTTTTAGACTGAGGACTCGAGGTCATGGTAACCCAGGCATCCCGGGGGCAGATTCTGTTACGCGTGACCTCTGACTTGCATCGTGACCTTAAGTTTGCCTGGTCTCTTTGCTTCAGCTTCCACATTTTAGAACGGGGCTAATGTTATTGGTTCTGCTGAGACGCTGTGTCATGTCTTGCTAGTACATGCGCAAAGCTGTAAACACTGTCCTAGCTGCTGTGATGGGTCTCAGACCATTCGGAGAGCACACTGTAAACAAAGAGGCTAGAGTTTATTCAGAAACTGGTGCCAGGTCTACACCCAGCCGCATCAGTCAGGGGTTTACAAAGTCAAAGAATGTAAAGTTCATTCTGTCGGCAGGCAAGCAGAAGGCTGGCTGGAGCAAAATACGCTTTTGATTACAGAAGTAAAAGCAGCGGTTAACTGTAGATCTAGTTTCATGCATAAACAACAGTTTTGTTAAAATTGTACAAGACCAGGCAATTTAAAAACAGCCCTTAAGAGCCCTTAGCGCATTTGCAGGTCCATTTGTGCCTTACAGTTTTGTTAGCACAGTCATTTTTAAACGTTTAAATTTAAAATGAGCCATCAACGTAACATTAGCCATTCACTACCATTAGAAATGTATTCTTATTTTTAACCGTGTGTGCTCGCGCGTGCGTGCGTGCGTGCGTGCGTGTGTGTGTGCATGTGTGTATGTGTGTGTGTCTGTGTGTAAGTTCAGTACTTGCCGAGGTTAGAGGTAGGGTGGCTCGGATTTCCTGAAGCTGTAGTTACTGGTGGTTGGAAGCTGGGAAAACTGAACTCAGATTCTCCGTAAAGCACCAAGCATTCTAGCCAACATCTAGTCATCCCTCTAGGCCCTTGGCTGGAGACACTGACACCTGCTTATTCTCCCTGCAGCTTGTTAAGAAGCCACTGCCCTTCTGTCCATTTATTTAAGGAATGTTTATTGAAAGCTGGCCATGGTGGTGGAGGAAGGAAGGTCAGGAGTTCGAGGTCATCTTCAGCTTCATAGGGGATTCGTGCACAGCCTACACCACCTAAGACCCTGTTTCAGAAACAGAACAAAAGCTCAACCAACCAGAGTCTCTGGAGACAGTAAATCAGGATGAGGGTATTTGGAATAGATGCTTAGGGAAGGGTACCATAGGAGGGTTCCAGAGGAGTTGGAGGTTGACTGGTCTGGTAGACAGAACAGAGTAGGGCTCTTATCTGGGAATGAGTGAGGAAAAGGCTGGATTTTTTTTTTCCTTTTGCAATGTAATTAAAATAATTTGATTTTTTTTTAAAAAAAAAAAAAGGCTTCATATGGCTAAGGGTGATCCCACACTCACTGTGTAGTTGAAGATGACCTTGAGTCTCTGCTCCTCCTGCTTCTACCTCTCAAGTGTGGGCACTACAGACATGAGCATCACATCTGTTTTATGCATTGCTGGGGTTGGACACAGGGCGTTGTGCACTCATTGCCAGCAGTATACCGACTAGTTGCATCCCCAGCTTAAGATTTTGAACCTTTTTTTAAAAAAATTATTTCCTTTTTTTTTTTCAAATTGTTTTTGTAATGCTGGAAGCAACACCTAAAACTTTTTTTTTTTTAAATATTTTGTGAGTATTTATGTCAGCATCGCATATGTAGAGCGCCTGAGGAAGTCAGAAGATGGCAGGTGTCAGATCCCCCTGGAAATGGAGTTACAGAGGGCTGTGGGGCGCTATGTGGGCACTAGGTCTTGAACCCTGGTCCGCTGCAAAAACAGCAAGTACGCTTAATTGCTGAGCCATGTCTCTAGTTCCAAACCTCGCGTGCTCAGCAAGCGCCCTTCCAATTTTCTTCTACTCCTCCGCTAGCCACTCCCTAACCCTCTCCTTCTTCCCATCCCCTTCTCCTTTCCTGGCCCTCCCTTCCCCTCTCTCCTCCAGAGTCTCGGGTAGCTTAGGCTGTCTTCAGATTGGCTGTGTAGCTGATAAAGACCTTGAACTCCTGATCCTTCTGTCTCTTCCTTCCCAGCACTGAGCCCCTCCCTCCCTCCCTCCCTCCCTCCCTCCTCCCTCCCTCCCTCCCTCCCTCCCTCCCTCCCTTCCTCCTTCCCTTCCTTTTTAAAAACACTATTGGGATGGAATCCAGGGCCTCTGGCATGCCAGGCAAGCCCTCCACTACTGAGTCGAATCCCTGAGCCCTGTTTCATTGTTAGAGAATGAGGATGTACACCCGCATTCCTAGCACAGGGGAGGCAGGCAGAGACAGCAGTGTTGGGAATCAACCCAGGCAAGTTCGTTCCAGGTCTGCCTGGGCTGCAGAGGCCGACCCTGTCCTAATAATAAATTAACACTTTGAATGATTTTAAGCTCCTGTGTGGCACAGTTTGAATGATGCTTTGAGAAGAGACCTTGCCTGTGGTTGGAAACTGGGTTTTAACTTGTAAAACCTGTAAGCTGGAGGCCAAGTTGAGAAGTGTTTGAGAAGGACAGCCTGTAGGGCTGCTGCAGTGGGTGCCCCCAAGTCAAAGATGACACGACATTTTTGTTTGTTTGTCTTCCCAGTGTTAGGGGCTGAATACCGGACCTGGCACAAGTTAGACGGTTACTCTCCCGATGACCAAATCTCCAGATTCTCTTTGGTTTCTTGCGCTGCCATTTAACTAGCGTTTGACCTTGAGCAGGCTACATAGGCTTTCAGAGTCTGTGTGTGCCCATCTCCAGAGAAATGGCATTTCTCTTACCCTATTCTTTCATCGCCACCCTCCATGTTCAGCTCTACTTGGAATAGGGAAACTCTCCATCTTGGCTGTCTATATACCTGGCCCCTTTCCTTCCCTTTGCTCTCCCTGGGCGGGTGGTACCTCCTTGTGCCCAGGAGCTGTGTTGCACTCAGTTCCTAGTCTGGGTAAGTAAGCCGGTAGGTAAGTTCTGGGCTTGCTGCAAACTCCAGTGACTTTTTGTTCTGTCCTTGCAAGGAGAAGCAATGCAATTGGTTAGGAGACTGACTTAGAAAATTCATGTAAAAGTCATTGTGAGGGTCACGGTGGCTCAGGCATCAGCAGAGGAGGCCCTGGGGATTTGTCGGTCATGGGTGTGACCTCCAGCCTGCATGCTGAAGTGAAGTCTCACCTCTCGCTTCTTGGCAGAGCCATGGCCCCTCGGCCAAGTCTCACCTCTTCTGGCTTTTAAGTTCTTACCTTGTTAAAGCAGCAGTGTAGAGACGGCCCAGCATGCTGCTTGCTCTGGACATGGGTGTCTATACGTTTTATCTTTGTGCGTTTATGTCATACAATTGTGTGTGGACGTAAAAGAACAGCCTTGGGGCCATCCTTCAAGTGGCAGACACTGTTTTCCCTGGTCAAATGGGCATGTTGCCATCAACCCTTAGGAATCCATCTCTCTCAGTCTCCCTGGCACTGAGATTACATGCTTGGCCTTTAAACTCTCTTAAAATTTTATTTACTTATTTACTTATCCGTGTGTGTGTGTGTGTGTGTGTGTGTGTGTGTGTGTGTGTGTGTGTGTGTGTAAGCACGTGCATTTGTAGTGGAGAATGAACATTAAAGGCCAACTTGTGGGAGTTGGTTCTTTTCCGTCCACCGTGTGGGTTCTGGGGATTAAACCCAGGTCACCAGGCTTGGCAGGATGTGCCGCCTTTACCCACTAACCAGCTTGAAGGCCTTTTATGTGTTTGTTCCTTAACATGAGTTCTGCAGAACAAACTCCGGGTACCAACAAAGCTGTCATCCCAGTGTGGTATCTGTGTTTTGAAAGCACACACACACACACACACACACACACACACACACACACACACACACACGCACTTTTGAGCGTCTCAGATGACAGAATGGTCAGTAGTAGCTGGGATGGTGACGCACCGTTTGACATTGAGGGTGGAGAATGTCCAGGAATGTTTGATACAAGAAATGATAAAGACAAGTCAAAGTCGCCACTAAGATTTGTGTCAGGGCGTCTTGAGGAGGTGGGGTGGTAAGCTGGTTTCCCGTGAGTGATGGCACAGGGAGGTATCTTCTAGAGGGTTGCCTTTAGGGGAGAGTGTGAGGGTGTTGCCTATTGGTGTGTTGAGGCACAGCTGCATATGCTGCGCTGCCCTCTAGGGGCGGAGGCCATCGGTGCAGTTGTGGGAGCCTTCACCGGGGGCCTTTCAACTCTGTTTCCCAGGACCTGGTTTCTCTCCTCAGTTCTCCTCAGAGTGGGACAGGAACGGGATCACTGTCGCCTTCTCCTGCCCCAGAAGTTTTGTATGGCCTTAAGAGTGTCACAAACTGTGTAACTTATAAATGATTTTTAAAAGAAAAGGCTATTTCTCATTGTTCTGCAAAGTGCTGGAAGCTTTAACACCTGGCACAGTCCCAGGGTGAACCTGTGTCAGCTGGGAAGGAAAGGGGCGGGGTTTGGACTGAATTTGAGGTCAGGATGTGAAACAGTGGTGTGTGTATTCATTCATTCATTTTGTGGACTGAAAATTTATGTGTTGTTCAGAGGCAGGTCCTCGCTGTGGTAACTCACAGAGAGGTGCCTCCCATGTGCTTGGATTAAAGCCACATGCCACCATGCCCTGTGCTACGTGTAACAGAGTCTCCTGCAGCTCAGGGTGGCCTCAGGCTTGCTGTGGAACAGGGATGATCTTAGACTCCTGGTCTTCCTCTCTGGAGCGCACCATTACGCCCAGTTTGTGTGGCGCTGCTTAGACCAAAGGCCTCACCATGCCAGGCAAGCACGTTAGTCCCCTAACTAAGCTTGGTCACCAGGCTTGGCAGGATGTGGCGCCTTTACCCACATCCAGAATCACGTGTTATCCTACAGTTGTAGGCCCGGACAAGTTGTGGGCAAAAGTCTAGTCTTTTGTTGTAGTTGCTGCCGTTTTGAGGCAGGGTCCCCGGAGCTCACTCTGTAGCCCAGATTGACCCCACACTCACAGAGATGCACCTGCCTCTGTCTCCCAAATGCTGGGATTAAAGGTGTGCCACCATGCCTAGCAAAAGTACCTTATTCTCTTGTCGAGAGAAACAGAATTGCCAACTCCCTCTTAGAGAAGCCCACACCCATATTCCCAGGTATTTTATCTTCCCTTTTGGGTCTCTTAATCCTAGTGCTTAAGCCTAAATTGAAACATCCCTATTAAGGGCTGGAGAGGTGGTTAAGAGCACTGGCTGCTCTTCCAGAGAACCCAGGTTCAGCTCCCAGCATCCACATGGCAGCTCACCAGTGCTTTCTTCTGATTACCCAGGCACCAGGCATGTACAGAGTACACTTGTAGATATGCAGACAAAATGCTCATATCCATAAAACAAGTGAATAGTTTTATTGATACCCCCAAGACAGAAAACTTTAAAAAAAAAATCCCTGTGGTCAAGCATGTCCTCCTACTTTTGCTCCAAGGAGAGCCCATTTTTGGATACTTACCCTGCAGCGAGCCAAAAACAAAACAAAACAAAACAAAACAAAACCTTCAGCTAAGAGAGACCACAGTTGTGGGCATTTTGGTCAAGCATCACTTGTTCCATTAGTAGCCATTGGGGCCCCAAGACTTTGTAGAACAAGGCTATGAAGTGGGGGGTGGGATAATAAAAAGTCCTTGCTGAGACAACTGGTCTACCCTTGGGAGCTGTGCTGCCTAGTTTCTCTTGCCAAGGGGTCCCCAGATGAGGCAAAAGCCCGTGGAGACAGTCTCAACTGGCAAGGACCAGTGGACCTTGGAACATCCCAGAATACTGCTGGGACCACGGCCTGCATGTTCTCCTCTCTTGTAATATTGATGGTTGTCTTGGTTTTAGTGTCATTTTGGCAATCATGCCTGGGGCAGATGTGATCATTCCTGGAAAGCCCCGCCCCCCCTTTTTTTTTTCAAATATTTTTCTCTAAAATTCTTTGGGAGCTAATGGCTTCTCAGGCTTCTTGTCTGGGGATGCCTTGTTACTCCGGACCCCATAGCTGTTCTGATTCAGTACTGACAGGTCTGGAGGCAGATCACCTATTTCTGTAAATATGTCTTGAACTATATTGTTCTTGAAAATCTGCCGATGTCAATCACTGTTTAGTTTTGTAAAGACAGGATGGACCTTGTTCATTATTTAGCCAAACAAGCAAAATGATGTGGGATTTTTTTTTTTTGTTGGTTGGTTGTTTTCTTGTTTGTTTTGTTTTGTTGCTTTGGTTTACATGACACTTGGCAGATCACTGCGAACATTATTGTTCAGGAATACACATCAAGGTGCTTTAGTCCCGTGATCACTGCCTGCCTCCCCTGGGCCTTCAGCTCTATTCCTGTCTTCTCGTCCCACCCACTTAGAGACTATGATTGACCGAGCAAGTGAATCAAGTCGTTTCTGCACACGCTTTTCTTCTCCTGTTGCTGAGTTTGAACATTTTGACCTGCACAGTGGAAATACTCTGGTGTTCCCATGTGGCTCGTTGAGCCCTTCCCAGACAGCAGGAGCTCCCATTGCCCCCTGAAGGTGGCCCAGAGCCTGGACAGTTCACACACTCAGGCTTCACAGCCCGGAGAGGTGGACAGGGCAGGTGCTCAGCCTTGGATGAGCTGCCAGAGGCTTAGGGAATAATCCCAGCCGAGATCTAAGACGATAGCCTGCGATTGACTTAACATACCTTGTCAAGTATGTGGACAGTCCTTAAAACAGACATTTGGCTGGCCGTCCCCTACCTCACGGGACACAAGGCATCGAGCGGTTTATATTGCAGGACAATTTTTGGTTAGAGCATGGGCTTTTTCATAAGGAAGAAAAAGTAATAGAGTGAAGCCAGCATGAGACACAGGAAGATATCCAGGCTGAGAGTGAGAGAGCAGACATGGTGATTCCTGCTTGCTATGAGCGATGCCCTCCCTCACCTTGTGTGATGTGTTTCTTCATCTCTAGACAACTTAGTGAGCTGAAGGTTTTGGGGGGCTGCTTTTAACTATGTGGGACAGATTAGACCCCACTTTTCCCGAGAAATTTTGGGAAATGCACAGCAGGATAGATCTGTTAGTATAGTAACATACTGCTGCCTTGCTCTGGAAATTTCTTCAATGGGATGTGCTAGTACATTTTTCTTTTCTTCTCTACCAAATAGGATGTTAAAGTTTGACTTTGTCTATTCCCATGTGTCCTGAAAGTAAACATTTCTGTACAGTGCTAGATACAGGTTTATCTTATAGCGTTCGTTTAACGGACAGGCCACAGCTGCCCTGGGCCACGTGAAGTTGGAAAATGTTGTGGACAGAGACAATAAGTTAGCATTCAGATATAGAGGACCATGACTAGGCATATTTTTATGAATACTTAAAGTCTTAAAGACAATATACCAGGATCCAGACAGTGATTTTGCAGGGTCAGGTCATTGGATGGTGTTGCTGTATTGATTGTCTTGTGTTTTTAAAATCTGTGTACATTGTCCAAAGTTGATATTTTAAAATGTGTTCAAGGTTTTTATAAAGTGATTTGGGTTTTGGCACATTAAAGGTGGTTTGAGTCTTTAAAAAAGATCACATTGTGTGTCTGAAGGTCAGAGGACAATTTGAGGGAGTCAGCTCTGGTGGGTCCTGAGGATTGAACCCAGGCCCTGGGGCTGGTGGCAAGTATCCTAACCCGCTAGGCCATCCAGCTGGCCCAGAAAAGAGTTTTGACAGAATAGGCCTAGATCAGCTATTAGCAAAATAAAGCTGTCTTGTGCTTACATATCTTGAAGGTAGTGGTCCCTCTTGGGCTGGTTGAAGAGGGACTCTCTGCCATCCCTCACCTTCAACCTGAGTCTCCTGACTCTCATCCTAGTGTTCTTCCCCATCCACACCTGCTAACACAACAGTGCTGGTGCCTGAGAGTTCTGGGTAAGAATGCCTCTTCCTGAAGTCCTGAGCTGTTATTGCAGAAGCCATGACCTTAACACATGTATTTTGAAATAACTGACCTCTGCCCGAGTCTGTTGCGTTAGCAATGCAGGGTTATCAATGCCAAGGCCAAAGAGACGTTCAAGGGTAGCTTTAGAGCCGAAGCCAACTATAATAGGCTCTCCCGTCCTTTATGTTGTTTTTGGACACCTGTCCCTCTTTCTCTGGAGTGCTCTCCAGTGTCCACCCTACACACTCACCCACACCAGGGCCTAGCTGCGACCCCACCCCCATTTGTATGTGTATGCTTGTGTGTGTGTGTGGGTGCGTGTGTGTGAACACATGTGCATATGCGTGTGTTCATATGGAGCATGACGTCAGGAATAATCTCCATCACTCTTCTACCTTAGTCAATGACTCGGAGTGTGGCAGTTTGATTGGAATGTTCCCATTGACTCATATGTTTGAATACGTGGTCCCAAATTGATTGGTGAAACTACTTGGGAAGCATTAGGAGGTGTGCGTGACATTTTAGGGTGAGGGGTGTCACTAGAGGCAGACTTTAAGGTCTTTTCTGATTTGGCTCTCTGCCGCATGCTTCATAGCAATAGAAGGGTAATTAAGAAATAGGGTCTCTCAATCAAACCCAGAGCTCACTGAGGCTAGAATGTGGCCTTGTGGGAGGAAGTATATCACTGGAGGTGGGTGGGCTTGATGTTTCAAAATCCCATGCCATTCCCAGTCAGCTCTCTTTCCCTGCCTTGTGCTTAGGGGTCAGGATGTAGCTCTCAGCTACATCTCTACACCAAGCCTGCCAGCCTGCTGCCATGTTCCCTGCCATGATGATCACGGACTTCAACTTTCTCAAATTCTGAGCCTTCAAATGAAAGTGTTCGTTGATAAATTGCCTTCTCATGGCATTTTGTCACAGCAATAGGAAAGTAACTAAGTGTGCTTACTAATCTCATATCAACTTGACACAAACTAGAGTTATCTGAATGAACAGAACCTTCACTGAGAAAATGCTGCCATAAAACTCAACTATAAGGCATTGTCTTAATTAGTGATTGATGTGGAAGGGCCCAGGCCATTGAGGGTGGTTTCCTCACTGGTAAGTGGCCCTGGGTCCGGTAAGAAAGCAGGCTGAGCAAGCCATAGGAAGCAGGCTAGTGAGCAGCACTCTCCATGGCCTTTGCGTTGGCCCTGCCTGCAGGTTCCTGCCTGTTGAGGAATATATCTTCACACTCTGTGAAGATGTGTCACTGTGATTGGTTTAATAAATAACTGAATGGCCGATAGCAAGGCAGAAAAGAATAGGTGGGGCAGAGAGAGGAACTCAGGATGGATCTAGACACTGACAGAATCCACTGAAGAAATTGGACACATGGTACAGAGGTGAGATTAACTGAACTAAGTGACAGAATGCAGATTTATAAAAACAGACTAACTTAAGTTATAAGAACTAGTTGGGGAAAAGCCCACGCTTTCATAATTAATAAGTCCCCGTGTTATCATTTGTGAGCTGGTGGCCCAAAGGAAAGTCTGACTACACATTCCCTGTTTGAATTCCTGTCCTGACTTCCTTCGATGATGGACAGCAATATGAACGTGTAAACCAAATAAACCCTTACCTCTCCAACTTTCTTTTGGGTCCTGGTGTTTTGTTGCAGTAATAGAAACCCTAAGATACTAAGGACAAAGAGGCTCTAAGTAGGTCAGTGCACTTTTTGCTTCTACATTTCAGATGGCCATCTTCTTGCTTCTCCTCCCTTAGAAGGACTTACTGGATGAACTTTTTCTCACTGAAGGCAACTGTCAGGTGGGACTTTCAAATCTCCCATAGGCTTTGATGAAGGTCTTGTGCCTCCATCACAATACGACAGATGGCATCTTGGTGGGCGTACATGAGAAATATGAGTCATTGGAAGATAGGAATCGAGAGAGCCGAGGCAGCCAAACTTGTAACCCCCTTTCTTGAGAACTGGTCCACTCTGTGACAGCAGCATTGACACCTTCCGAGGGTTGTGCAATGCCCTGTAACCTACCACCTTCTACCATGTCCCACCCATGAAAGGTCACATCGCCCTGCCACCTCCTCAAAGTGGGCTGCACTTCTAACACATCAGCCTTGGAGAGACACACTCAGAGCATACTCAAGCAGGAGCTGCCATCTTTAAGGTAAGTGTTCTATACATTTATTTATTTATCACATTCATTCATTTAATTTACATATGTGTGCATGCACAGGCATGAGCCACAATGCACACTGGGAGGCATGTGGGCCGTCCCAAGACAGCTTGTGGGAGGTTCCTGCCACCGTGTGGAAGCAGGCTTGGTGGTAAGCACGTTACCCGTTGACGATTATTTTAAGAAGAGAATCTGCATTCTTTTGGGTGTCCTCTTCACTGCTCTACTATTTTCTTGGTAGGAAGTCTCAGACCTCAAGCCGGGGACACCCTCAGTGGAACCTGACTTCGGCATAATCAGGGAAGCTGTCTTGGGGGTTCTGGGTCTCCCACAGTCTGAGGCGGGAGAAGTTGAGGGAAGCATAATGTAGTTCTTCGGGGTTATTCTCAGAGACTGGCATCTGAGAGGATGACTTGGGGTTTGGGCAACCAGGAGACGTGAAATGTGGTTCCTTCTGTTTCTTCTTTGCTTTAGGGGAGTGAGTGTTCAGGGGCGGGATCCGGGAAGGTGTGTCGGGTTTGGTCTTCCAATTTTGAACCTGAGGGAACAGCAAACATCCTTCACTCATTCACTCAGTAAGTAGTTGCGTACCTAGCATGTGCCAGGTACTGTCTTAAGAACTGGGGCTCTAGCTTTGGAGTAACACACAGCAAGGGACAAACGGCACACAAAAACATGATGATGGCAAATGGTGAGGACTGTGGAGAAGAGAAAGCGGGGCTCGGGGATGGAGAGATGTCTCAGCAGTCAATCAAAACTACATGTTACACTTCCAAAGGACCCAAGTCCATTCATCAGCAGTATGTCCTGGCGGATCCTAACTGTGCACTCACGCCTACACACACACACACACACACACACACACACACACACACACACACCCACCACACACACACACACACACACCACAAACACACCTACACACACACCTACACACACACACACACACACACACACACACACACACACACACACACACACCACAACACACCCATGCCACACACATGTACACAATTAAGCATAAAATTAAAACATAAACCTGAGTGTGGTAGCACATGCATTTAATCCTAGTCCTCAAGTGACAGAGGCAGGTGGGTCTCTACGAGCTTGAGGCCAGCCTAGTCTACACAGTGAGTTCCAGGCCAGCTAGAACAACATATTGAGACCCTGTCTCAAAAAAACATCTTAAACAAACAAAATTAAAAGAAGAGTCATAGCTATAGATAAAATAGTCTCACTATAAAAAAAAAAATAATAATTCTGAGGTTGAGAGCATCTGCTAATTGCCCCAATCTGATCACTGCGCTGTGTGAGTACAGCAGCACATTGTACCTATAAATAGACACAGTGATTATACAGAAGTGCCAAATAGTAAGTGACCTGTGATTCTGGGCACCTTTGATGGGCGACTGTCAAGCATAGAGTCGGGAACCACGCAGTTTTGGAAGGAAGGGAGGAAATAACAAATCCAAGTATCCTAACAGAGTCTGGGGTGCGCTTAAGGAAGAACAAGATGGGGTTGAAAGGGTGGCTGGATGGGTAAAACGCTTGTGGTGCAAGCGTGAAGCCTTGAGTTCCATCCCTGGGGCCTAAAATTCAAAGACGGAGCTGACTCCTGGAAGTTGGCCTCTTGCCTCCTCATCTGCACTGTGGCGTGCGTGCGCACTCCCCAGTAATAATGCCGATGGATAATTTGAAAAATCAAAAGAACAAGACAGTCTTGTAAGACAAGGGGAAACCGTCTAGCTCAAAGTCCCTGGAGATGGCGTTGGAAATCCAAATAAGTGATTCATGGGGGACTTAATGGGCGATTGGGGTGTTTTGATATGTGATTTTATTCAACTTTACATTTTGGATTTAACAATCTTAGAGCTATGAAAGTGTTAAGTGTAGGGCCAATGATGTAGCTCAGGGTAGAGCGTGTGCCTGCTGATGTAGCTCAGGGTAGAGCGTGTGCCTGCTGATGTAGCTCAGGGTAGAGCGTGTGCCTGCTGGTGTAGCTCAGGGTAGAGCGTGTGCCTGCTGGTGTAGCTCAGGGTAGAGCATGTGCCTAGCATGCACAGAGCCCCTGGACCATCTCCAGCACCACATAAGTCAAGCATGGTGGTGCATGTCAACACGCTGAGAATGGAGGCAGAAGGATCAGAAGTTCAAGGTTGTCCTTGGCTATTCAGGAAAATCCTTGACTATTGAAGGGACTCTGAGGCCAGCCTGGGCTACAAGAGAGCCTTTCTGAAAAATAAAACACGCAGAAGTAGTACAGAGAGGTCTCTGTACCCTTACTCTAGCTTTCCAGTGAGGCGATATTCAGAGAAGGATGCTGATATCTATACAATGCACTTCATCGCCCTACCTTCTAGAGGAGACTCCTATATTAACTCGCCTTCAACATGTTCCTATCCATTTTATAGGCCAGTCTGAGCATGCCCAGAGGCATTTCTGCCACGCACATTTCCTTCTTGAACTATGACTTTAAACTGAGCAGGTGTGTGCTCCTTAACAGAGCATGCCCAGGAGTGTTGTTGCTTTAGCTGAGCATGCTGAAGGGCATGCTCCTGAGCTGGGTGTGTACAGGAATCAGTATATGGCCAGACTAGGGCTCTTTGTTACTGTCCCCATCATTCTAGTGCTGGAAGACACAAGTGACCACTACAGTCAAGATGCAGGACCCTGGATCATCGTGGAGCAACCCCCTTGCCATTCTCAGAGTGTCACTCCCCACTCCACCTTCCCAGATCACACGCATTTACTCACCTATTACCCGTCTCGTGCAGTCCAGGTTGGCTCTGGATTTTACTCATAGCCAAAGATGACCTTGCACTCCCTAGTGCCTGCCACGCACCACTATGCTTACGTTCATGCTGGCCTGGGAATGGGCGCGTGCTAGGAAAACACTCTAGTAACTGAGAGCCACATTTCTAGCCATCCGTCTCTGTAATCGTTAGTTTGTCAGTGTGATATAAATGGAACCACATAGCATGTAATATTCAGAGACTTTTCACTATGCGTAAAGAGTCTGTTCATGTAGCAAGCGTTCCCGGGAAAAGGTATGCCTGTGTGGTTTCTACGGGATGTCACATGCAGAAGAAAGATGGAGTGAAAAGGAGCAGGACAGAATCGGAGGGGGTCATGAAGAAAGTAATTGTGGTACCCACTGGAGAAATGACACCTGGACTGCAGAGTTGAGGGAAGACGGGCGAAGCGGTGTGGGTGCATTTTGTAGAGGATCTGGTGATAGGTCGGTTGTGGGGACAGGAGCAAACTGGGAGCTAAATGTTGTACAAAGACCTTAGTTAATGTGGGGAAAGCTGTTAATATTTGCTGAGAGAGAGAGAGAGAGAGAAAGAGAGACAGAGACAGGGAGAGAGAGAAAGACAGAGAGAGAGAGAGAGAGAGAGAGAGAGAGAGAGAGAGAGAGAGAGAGAGAGAGAGAGAGAGAGAGAGAGAGAGAGAGAGAGAGAGAGAGAGAGAGAGAGAGAGAGAGAGAGAGAGAGAGAGAGAGGAAGACGGGCACAATGAGCAAGGCTGGTCAGAGGTTAACTTTGTAGGGGCTCAGGTAAGAATTGCACACTGATGTAGATGCTGCCTGACAGGTTGCATAAGGGTCTGGAGTGCAGGGAAGAAGCTGGGAGACGCTGGTGTTAGTTTGAGTCATCCCTAAGTGGATGCGACCTCATAATTATACCTAATGTTTACTGAGAACTCAGTAAGGGCCATAGACTCCTCTGACTAATTTACAGATTTTAGACATACTACATACATACATACATACATACATACTTACTTCCAGGAGGTAGGCACCACTATTATCCCAATATTATAGTTGAGGCACAGAGAAATCCAGTGACTGCTCAAGCTGATGATTAATATAAACTAAGAGGGGCAGGGGATAGGAGCCTAGGCAGCCTACTTTGAGTCCTGTATTTAATCGGTATGATGTGCCATATCACAAGGATGCTAAGGATTATTAGATAGAACTGAGGATGTAGTTCAGTGGTATGGCTGTCTAGCATCCACCAAAGAGGTCTGCGAGTGTTGCTCAGTGGTAGATACCTTGCTAGAATCCCCCACAGAGGGGTGGGTGTGCCAGGCATGCACAAGTCTCTGGGTTCTATCCCCAGCACAGCAACTACAGATGAGGTGGTCACATATAGTTATCCCTTGGTGGTGACAGTAATGGAAGAAACGTAAGCCACCTATGGAGGGTGCTCATGTTCTGTTCCTCAGACTTGGAAGCAAGGGAAGAGCCAGGGTTTGGATTGAATCTTGGATGCTTCGTGTCCCTAAGGCAAAGGTATAGGAGTAAGGGAAGGGGTGTGTGCAGAAGAGGCTGGAAATGTTGACGTAGAAAGCACAGCTGGCCACTCACCAGGGACCTGGTCCTGGGGACCACGTTGATGTAATCCAGGATTGTGCTTCCCCGCGAGATCTTGGCGGTTTCCTTTGGGGTTCCTTTCTTCTGTAGGGTCTTCACACTGAGGAAGTGACCTCTGCATGTGCTGTCCCATTTATCCTTTCTCAGGAAGCCCAGATCCCAGCCCCGCCCCCCACCAGCTCCTCCCAACTCACGTGATCATGAGGCAGAGGGTAAAGAGGGCCATAATGCCAAAGCCCAAAGCTGCTCCCTTGGAGAATGCTGTGGAACTGTCCTTTTCTGGAAAAGAATGAGCACATCCCACGTATGTGGGGATTCACACGCGGCACTGGGCGTCCTGGACACTGCACACTGTGGCCAAGCGTCTTCCCTGTTTCCTTTGAGAAAACATGACTGCATCCTGGGCTGTGTCAGGCCTCCCCTTCTGTTTCTCTCTCTCTAGGTCATGGCTCCACGTCTTCCCAGACTGCTGCAACCACAGAGCCCTGCTGCGCATCCCACTCAGATCCTCCTTAGAGAACCTTAGTCCCAAAGAGCCCTTACCAGGCCGCAGCAGGACAGAGGCCCTCCGGGCCCCATGGGTGTTCCAGGCCTCACAGCTGAGCCAGAGGCCGGGCCAAAGCTCTCCATGGAGGCTCAGGGAGCTGTTGGCCCAGGGTCCCGTGGAGCTGGAGGTGACCGCGAAGGAGACATTGCTGCTGTTCCCCTCCAGCAGCCCCTCCCCCAGCCGCCAGCGCAGGGCGGGGGCGGGCCAGGCTCTGGAGGAGCAGCTGCAGCGCAGGCCGTCAGCCTCCGGGGAGCAGGAGGGTCTGGGCATCTGTGGCGGATCTGTGGGGAAGGATAAGGGTCAGCTGGCGTCCCCTCATCACAGGTCCCAGATGTCCCTCTCCCCACTCACAGGTCACAGAGAGACTCAGAGAGATGCTCCGAACACCCAGTGGATTCTGTGCAGCGCAGGTGAACTCTCCCTCGTGTTCCCTCCGGACCAGAGGCAGCTCCAGCACCCCGGGCTCTGGAGAATGGCTTGGAAGCAGGGTCTGTGCCACCCCAGTCCAGCTCAGACTGGCTGGGGGGTTGCTGTGGGTGGCACAGACTAGACACAGGCTTTGTCCCTCCAGGACTGGGAGGGAGGTGCCGTTCCTGAGGATTTCTAACACTGGTGAGGACAGGAGGCAGAGTCACCCTGGTCAACTGGGACACCTCCCATCCCCCACCCAGACGTCCAGCTTCCTGTGTCCATCCTTCCTACCTGTCCTGTTCGCGTGGGACACAGTCACTCTCAGGTCCTCTGGGGGATCTGCAAGGAAGACAGGGAACGGTTCCAGTCGGGCCAGGGCTTTCTCCCTGGGCAGAGCATCCTTCCCAGATATAGAAGCTGTGGGTGGTGACTCACTCACTGGTCCCCAACACGAGCTTCTCACCCACCCGGTGGTCTGACTGTTGTAAGCCTCATGTGCCCTGACCCCCATCACGTCTCTCTCCTCCCCAGAACTTGGAACATTTGGTGGATCACACTCACACAGCACAGAGAGCTCCAGGGTATGTTGCTGGAAGCCCAGCCTGTTCTCTGCTTGGCAGGTGTACCGTCCAGAGTCAGCGGCTTTCACCAGGGGCAGCTCCAGGCCCAGGGTTCTGGATCCCATGGGGCTGGACCACGAGAGGACTCGGTGCTCCAGGCCCCAGCTCAGCGTGGCAGGGGGCTGGCTGTCGGCAGCACAAAGGAGGCGCAGAGACTGTCCTTGCTGGACTTCCAGATGTGAGGTGGCCCCATGCGGTTCTGAGCCCAAAGAGACACACAGGGAGAGGATGAGCTAGAGACGGTGACAGAGAGACAGAGAAGGATGAAGAGAGAAACGGACAGAAAAAGAGAGATGCAAAGATATAGACAGAGGAAGGATGGACATTGATACAGACATAGGAAGAGATATAGACACAAAGTCAGAGGCTGGCAGAGAGAGAGAGACAGAGATAGACACAGAGATAGAGACAGATAAGAAAGGGTGAGGGAGCAGGACAGAGGGTAGGGGGAGACAGCAGAAAGGCTTCAGGCCTGCCCCCTCCCCCTCTCCAGGCTTTTCATTTCCCAAAGAGGAGTGGACCAATCTTACACCACCCGGGAGACCCTCATACCTGACACATTGTCACGGAAAATGCTGATAGCCAGGTCTCTGGGGGCATCTGGGAGAAGATTGTGAGCCAGCTTCAGGGGTGGTGGCCGCCGTTGCCCCGCAGGGCACAGGCACACCCAGGATGATATGCATGCCTTCCTCTAGTCCTTTTCTCTAATGTATGTGTGTGTGATGAACACATACGTGTGTATAGGTGCACACACATGTTTTGTGGAAGCCAGGTGTTGATGTAGGATGCCTTTCTGAATCATCACTGTTTACATTGCTTAACCGAGGCAATGCCATTGAACTCAGGCTGCCAATTGGATAGCCAATCTAGCTCGCCATCTTGCCTTGGGACTCACTTGTCTCTCTCTGCCTCCAAGCAATGAGGCTACCAGTGGGCCACCAGCTTTTGTGTGGGTCCTGAGGGTTCAAAATCTAGTCCGCACGCTCGAGTGTTGAACTTTTTGTCAGCTGTGTCATCTCCCCAGCAGCCCTCTCTCTCCTTTGAGACAAGATCTCTAGTGTGTATGTGTGCTGGGTAGCCAAGGATGGTGACCTGGAACTCCCGACGCTCTCGTGCTGCTACCCAGATGTGCACCACCACCTCCCATGTATGTGGTGCTGTGGGATGGAACACGTCCATGCTAGGCAAGCACTGTACCAACTGAGTTACATCCCCAGAACACACACGGACCCTCCCGAACATGTAGCCGGGGGATCGTCTCTCTCCCACCACGAGGGCTCTAACCGAAGCGCCATATGGTACTCACAGGCCATGCGTAGGCGGACTGTCCTCTGCATGCTCCGTCTAGAGAAGGTCACCTGGCATGTGAGCTCAGTGTCATGATGCCGGAGTTCTGGGGTAAAACTGAGCACTGAGTAATAGCTGTGTGATCTGGTTTCCTGAGGGGAGACGGCAGCCCCCATCCAGGAGAAAGAAGGAGCTGGGCATTGTTCGAAGGTCCAGTAAAACAAGCAGACAACAGTCACTGGCTGCCCAGGATCCAGGATCTCAGGGATGAAGACATCTGGCTTGTGAGTCAGGGCTAAGGGAGAAGGTGACAAACCTGTGCCTCCAGCTGCCCCTCCCTAGAAGTTGTTTCCTCTGCATCACGGTTTATCTCCCACTGCCCCTCCCACAGTGACAGACACAGGTCCCTGCTATGCCCACAACGCTTACCTTCCACTTGCAGAAAGAATCCATCCTGAAAACTGAACTTCTCCCGTCCTCTCTCCACCCGAAAGAAATAGCTTGCTGAGTCTTTCCACTGCACGTCTTTGATCATCAAGGAGCAGTTCCTTTCTGAGATAACCCCCAAGAGCTGGAATCGCCCCTGGGCATCTGATTGTGTTATTTTATCCTTGTTGTTTGTGGCCACTAAAATTGTAGATACTGGTTTTTTGGAGCCTTTGAACCAGTAGCCATAAGCTGGGAGAGTGCCAACCCAGTGGCGCTCGGGGGAGGAGAAAGAGCAGGGCACAACAATGCACAGGCCCTCCTGCACCTTCACAGTTCTTTTCACCTGCAGCAAGTATCTTCTGTCCTGACCTTGAGACCCTGAGGGAGACAGAGGCTTGACCTGTAGCCCTACCCCCCAGTCCCAGCCCCAACTTGGGTCACTCTGGCCTGGAGCCTACTCACCTCCCACAAGCAAGCACAACAGAAGCAGCCGAAGTGACATGGTAGGATGTTAGACTTGCAGAGTTGGCTTCCCTCCCCAGCTGTGACGACAGGTTAGAGCAAAGGGGAAATGATGGAGGCGGAAGCTGAGTGCTGGGAACTGGTGCGAGACGAGAAACTTGATGGCAAATTCTGAGGTTACTGGTCCCTCCTTCTCTCATCCGCTCTCCCCATATTCACGTCCCCACACCGTGTTTTGTGGGGCATTTGGAGCTTGGGCATTTGAAACTGATCCTTCCCAGTCGTCTCTGGTGGCCGGGAGGGAAAGGACAGGGCTGTGTCTAGCCTGAGACCTGGCTGAGGACCGATGTAGGTTGGGGGCTTTCCCTTTAGGAACCGGGTCAATGAGAAAGCAGAAGTAAAAGTTTTAGCAGAGTGAGACCTGCTGGAAAGAGATGGTCTCACCACATAAAACTCAGAATGCCTGGCTAAACTGATAATCATTCTACACCTGATGGGACCTACTTAATACATTTGTCAGATGTTCAAATGTAATTGGATATTCCTCCCCACTTGTTTCCTTCTTCTCTCCCTTAGTCAGGTAAATATGGACTGGTCTTAATCCCACCCCTCCATCCTCCCTGTTGAGCCACTGACACTTTGAACTCCAGAAGCTCCCACAGGCTCTAATACAGCTCCCCATTTTCCCTTCCTCTTCAGTACGAGAGCAGAAGATCCCACATGCAGTTCATGCATTGATGAGATTTTCCTTTAATACAACTCCCCATTTCCCCTTCCTCTTCAGTAGAGAGCAGAAGATCCCACATGCAATTCATGCATTGATGAGATTTTCCATACCTAGGACTGACACTGGTACCGGAAAACAAGCAACTTAAGGGTGTGGTGTGTGTGTGTGTGTGTGTGTGTGTGTGTGTGTGTGTGTGCGTGCGCGCGCGCGCGCGCGCGCGAGCGCATGTGCGAGTGTGTGCACACTCCCACATGTGTGTACATGCATGTAATAAACCTTTATAGTTTGAGTGTGAAGTGTTTCCCACAGGTTACTATGGAAACTTGACCCAGATTCTGCTGCTGCTGCTTTAAAAGTTCATGGAACCTTTGGGGTGGGAAGGTTGACAGAGGGGGTCACTTGGGGGGTGGACCTCCAAGGGCTAACGCTATGCCCTTACTCCCTTCTACCCTTGAGGTATGACCAACTGCCTTATGCTCTCACCACAGACTGGAGACAGGCTTCCCTTGCCACAATGGACTGTTCTCTCTGACCTAGGAGTCAAAGTAAATACTTCCTCCCTTTAATTTCTTGTGTTAGGTATCTGGCCACAGCAAATAATAAACAAACAAACAAATATATAAATCTCAGTGTCAGAGGTCTGGGACCCATGATCTGAGCTCCACAGGACTTGGCGGTGGTAGCTCTGACTCTACCACACAGCACACACAGCGCACACAGCGCACACAGCGCACACAGCGCACACAGCTTGTCTCCTAGGTTCCAGTCAGCTCCACATGGCTGCTGCTGTCCTCAGTGGCCATCTCCATCATGCTGTGATCTGCAGCGAAACTGAGCTGTACCTTCACCAGTAACCTCTCCTGATCTCTCTTCAGGGACTGTGATCCTGTCATGTGTTGCCGAGATTCAACTTCTCTCCCTGACCTCTTCAGTCCTAGGGCTTCTACTGCAACCGAGGTGGCACCTCACCAGGGGGCCTCTGTTCATGGATTCCAGACCTGCGACTCAGTGCCAAGCCCCACCCGTTCTCCATGACCCCCAAGCCCCACCCGTTCTCCATGACCCCCAAGCCCCACCCGTTCTCCATGACCCCCAAGCCCCACCCGTTCTCCATGACCCCCAAGCCCCACCCGTTCTCCATGACCTCCAAGCCCTACCCATTCTCCATGACCCCCAAGCCCCACCCATTCTCCATGACCCCCAAGCCCCACCCGTTCTCCATAACCTCCAAGCCCTACCCGTTCTCCATGACCCCCAAGCCCCACCTGTTCTCCATGACTCCTTCATGCCTCTTCAGTGCCACCTCAGTGACCTGTCAGCAGGGGTAACGGCTCCTCTGGTACACACTTTCTGTGGGCTGACACTAAGGAAATACTTCCCAGAAGATTTCACCTTAATGGTGCTGCTACTCTTTTTAATCACTGATGATGTCTCAGCTCCAGCTGACAAGCATCAATTGTCCCAGTAAAGCTTAACTTTTCCCCACTAATTACAGCTGATTCTTCAGCCCCAACTTATCAGAATCACATACTCTTAATTCAAAGTATCAAACAGCTCAAACAACTCCAGTGGAGTCTTTGCTTCCTTCTGAAACCTAAGAAGCCAAGTCAAGTCTACATTGTTTCCACTGCTCGGTATTATCTCCTAAGTTCCTACAATAGATCATTAAACGCTGAACATTTAATGACTTCTGTAGCTCAAAGTTCCAAAGTCCTTCCACAATCTTTTTGGGTTTTTTTGTGGGGTGTTTTGTTTGCTTTGTTTGTTTGGTTGGTTTTTGGTTTTTCTGAGACAGGGTTTCTCTGTGTAGCGTTGGAGCCTGTCCTGGAACTAGCTCTTATAGGCCAGGCTGATCTCAAATTCACAGAGATCTGCATGCCCCTGCCTCCAAGAGTGCTGAAGTTAAAGGTATGCATGGCCACTACCTGGCTAGTCCTTCCACAATCTTCCTCAAAATACGGTCAGGTCTGCCAAGCAATACCCTGCTCCTGGTATCATTTTCAGTCTTAAGTTTTTCTGTTGTTGCAACAAAACACCATGACCAAAATCAACTTGAGGAGGCAAGGGTTTATTTCAGACAACAGTCCAGCATCTGGGGAAATCAGAGCAGGTGCTCGAGGCAAGGACCTGGAGGTGGGAACTGATGCTGAGGATTTGGAGAGGCACTCCTGGCTGGCTTGATCAGATTACCTTTTTATTTATAGCACCCAGGGCCACCACTTGCTCATGTGTTGGGCTGGGTGCATCCACATCAACCACTAGTTTTAAAAATGCACTACCAACTTGCCTACAGGTAAATCTTATAAGTCTATCTCATCAAATAACTCTCACTTGTGTCTAGTTGACTGCAAACCAGTCAGGATAGTGTTAGTTGACAGTAAAGCAGTCAGGATAGTGTGGGTATGTGCTTCTGGTCTCCCTGAAGCTAGAGTTACAGGTGCTTCTGAGCTACCTGATGTGGGTTTTGGAAATGGCACTCAGGTCCTCTGAGCCACCTTTCCAGCCCCTCTCCCATAGTCTCTGCTTCAACTTATTGTCTGAGTTCCTGTCCTGACTTTCCTCAGCGATAGACTGCCAGTCTGGACATGTAAGCCAAATAAGTCATTTCCTTCCCAAGTTGCCTTTGGCCAGAGTGTTTTTATCACAGCAACATCAAAGAAACTCTCATGGTCTAGTAATATTAAGAATAAATAATCTAAGGTAGTATTAGGGAAATCAGTACCCAATGGAATGGTTTATACCAATAATGGAAATGCTTATTTTAAGTCGCCAGCTGCAGTTCCCATGAAAATTAGGGACAAGAAGACAATACAGGAAGGGCAGGCATTCTTCATAGACTTGGGCATGAAAGTGGCAGTGTTCAATGCCACTGGCCTTGAGAGAAAAAAAGTCACAAGGGAATTAAGAGAGATGTCATTTCAGCAGAAACGTCAGAATTGTGTGAGAATCTGCCATAGAGGACACAGTCTTCCCGCTAAGAATGATGTTACTAACGGTTCCTCAATGGGGCCACATCTCTGTATACGAGGGAGAGGTTTCCTTCTGAGGCCTTGACCGGTGAAAGCTGAGGACGCAGTGTACTTCTTGCTCTGTCCCCAAGGTGGGGTCCTGAGCAGGACTGTGGACCTCAGAGTTGCTGTGTGGAGAAAAAGAAGGAAGTCGGGGTGGGCCTGGGGGGCACGCTGTGGGGGCAGAGAAGGCTATGGAAATGACATGGCAATAGGACATTTATTCACTCTGGTGAAATGCTTCCCAGGTGTCAGTTGATTACATTGCACGGATTTACTTCTGCTTTCCACTTTTTTTATATTTGTTGCTTCCCGTATCCACCAGCCACACATGCCGCTTTCTACATTCCATGGTGGAAAATATGATTATTTTACCCATGTTACAGACAGGAAAAGCAAACCTTAAGGAGGCTGGGTCACCCATCTACAGAACACAGACTCGCCCCAGCTCTTCCTGAGATGTTTCACGTGCTAAAGATGTATCCACAGAGAAACAAGAGCTGGGTCATGTGACTCGGGTGTCAGAAGAATGAAGACACATGCCGAGTCTTCATGACGCTATTGTGGTCATGTTAACTGGACAGAGGCCGAAGGACAGCTGCTTCCCAAGACCCATGCTTCCTGTTTTGGGTCTCCATGTGGTGGGACCGCCGTGTGGCATGTCCTGCTACCATAACATGAGCCTCCTGTCACAGACTGCCGTGTGGCATGTCCTGCAGGTGAGCCGTCTGTCACAGACCGCCGTGTGGCATGTCCTGCAGGTGAGCTGTCTGTCACAGACCGCCGTGAGGCATGTCCTGCAGGTGAGCTGTCTGTCACTGACCACTGTGGCATGTCCTGCAGGTGAGCCGTCTGTCACAGACCGCCGTGAGGCGTGTCCTGCAGGTATATCACTGGACACTGATAAAAATGGCTGACGCTTGCAGAGCACAGCCACTTCCTCCTGCTGGCCCATTCTCCAGCTCTACAACGTTTCTCGAAAACATCCTTAGCACACACAGTGCCCACCTCCTCCCCTCCCTTCCTTTCTTCAGCTCCTGCTGGTAAGAGGCGTTTATTTCCACTAGGCTCCTACACCTTCGAGTATCAGGATCAGCTTGATCCTCTTAGTTAAATATCAGTGCCATCCTCGCCCCTGGTCTCCTGCACCTGCCAGTATCTGAGACTCGCACCCAGTCCCTCCTTGAAACCCCATCATCACCTGTGACCACATCTCTGCACTCTCCTCATAGGTGGCTTCTCCTCTCGGCCTTCTTGCTTCTTCTACCTCATCTCTGACTCTAGTGATGGAGGATTTAGTGCGTTTTCCGTGGTCTTTCCTTGTAATTGTGGTTTCAACCACAGTGGACCCCACCCCTGACCCCCAGGCTCTGGTATCTACTCTTTATCTTCACCTGATATCTCAGAGGCTTCTCATCCTTGTAGGGACCAGAGTGGCGGTGCTTTTCATGATTTCCTCCATCTGCAGGGCTAGCTTGTGAATTATCAGCAGCTCAGTTCTTTCGTGGCAACTACAGAATTGTGATGTGTGACCTCTATGGACATTGGTGACATCTAGAACTATCTATGAGTAATCTGGAACACATGAGACAGAGACAGAAAACTCTTTCAACCACGTTTCTTCAAACTAGGGGTTACAGTCATCATCTTAGACTACATAACTAAGACAGGTCTCAGGAGCACTTGTCAAGTGTCCCTTGTGACATGATTGTGACAAGAACTACTACTTCCTAGACATCTAGACAGAGGGCAGAACTGTGCTCGCCAGTGACTGTAACTGGGGTTTTCAATACCCTGCAGCCTGTGCTCTGGCCACAGTTCTCACAGCCCTCTAAGCCGTTCCACGTCATTTCCCCATGCACCCAGAGCTGAAGATGAGGCAGGCTGGGCTGTGGTGGTGCACACCTTTAATCCCAGCACTCGGGAGGCAGACGCAGGTGGATCTCTGTGAATTCAAGGTTAGCCTGGTCTACAGAATGAGTATAAAGCATGAAGTCCACCTGAGCCCTCTTGTCCAGGTCAGATCCCTGTCCACTATAGTCAACCTCTCCCAGGACCCATATTCCTCTCTACCCGAAATCTCTACATCAGACACACAGACAAATATTGAGGAGCACAGTTCTCTCCAGAGTGCTAGGAAGATGCTAAGCACTGGTGATGTGGTGTTGAAATCTGTGAAAGTCTTTGTGAGGGTTTAATGTTTCGTTCTTTATTCTTGTTGTAAGGCTACCTTCTGAAATTTACTTTCTGGTAAGTAAGCAAAGGCCTTGGAAGGTGCGGCGATCTGACTCCCCAGTTAGTAGGTGTTGGACTGTCCCCTGCTGCTTTGGCTCCCTTGAGCAAAAGGATTCTTAGTTAAGCAGCGAGCTAGCTACTCTGTTATGCAAACAACAGACAAGTAGAGTACTCCCCAGGCTCACAGCTGGTTGTCTTGGTTCCTCAAGGGCCAACCCCAGTCAGAGGGGTTTGGGGAGTTTGTAGGAGACTTTTTTTTTGTTTTCATGATTTTCAAAGAACTCCAAATGACTCTGAAACTATTTTTACTGGAACCACAGTGGGAGGGGTTTTCCCCAGTGGCCAAAGAAAGGAACCCCTGTGAAGAGGTGAGCTGTGACTGGTCCAAACACGCTTTTAAGTTACAGACACAGGATGCCCTGGATTCTTTCAGAGTGGGCTGGAAAACACAGGTGTCACAGCATTAGATCCAGTGAAAAGTTCCTCTTGAACACAGGTTTTCTTGTCTTTTTCCAGTAGCACAGGCTGAGCTGGCACCAGGAAGAAGGAAGCAGCAGAGAAAGCATAGTAGGGGTGTAGCTGGCTGAGAGAACAACTCTTAAGAAATCAGCAGGCGATGAGGAGAGACAAGGCAGCTGGACACTTTCAGAATCTCCCAAGGACCGAGGAGAAGTCATCAGAAGGAGGGTGTGGAGAGAGGAGAGTAAGATGAGAAGAAAGTTAAGCATCTGTGAGGAGTCAGAGGACAGTACAGCCTGAGAACCCAGAAGGTCTCCAGAGAAATTCCAGCATCCTAAGCCTGGACAAGGACTGTAACTCTTGTAGGGCCGATGGTCTAACACTGGTGGCCTGGGGAATTGGAACACTGGAGGCGGGGGGGGGGGGCACCTGCCTCTGCCTGCTGCCAAACACCCTGTTAGGATGGAAAAATTTAGCCTAATTCCCCAGAAAACCCAGGAAGCTGGGAGTCTTAAATCCCAAGCTGATGGTCACCTACATTAATGTTTACGGTAGTGAATGAACACCCAGAAGCCTGTTCGAAAGCAGACTTCCTGGGCTAAGGGCGGGGTTGGATACTTTAAAGTAATTGGTCTGCACTGGATGCTACGAGGTGATTGGTTCACGATGCGCGGGCTTTGCTGTAACCCTATAAAAGCTGTCTCAATTCTGTGCTAGTGGTCGTCGCTAAGCCTCTACCATGGCTGACGACCCCAGTATACTGGAATATAAAGGACCTTATGCGTTTGCATCAAGACCGCTTCTTGTGAGTGATTTTGGGGGGGGGGCGCCTTTCCTGAGTGGGAGCGCGAGGGACCACGCTCTCGCGGGTCTTACAACCCAAGTGCTCCGAGCAGCAGAATTATGGTGAGAGCCCAGCTGACAGAATCGTGGAGTGAACCCCCTGGCATCTGTCCGTGTGAGGAGGCCCACACACAGGGCACTGGGACTACTTGCTTTATGAACAGTCACTGTCCTTACTGTAAATTCCCTGTGAAGCCACAGCGCCCCCTTTCTATGGTGGGATTCAAGCCCAAACTGCAGTAGTGTGTTGATCGTTTACTGGGCACATTTCCTCCTGGGCATCGGTATATTGGACGACTCCCCACAGCAATGGGTGATTCTGGCAAGGAAGTAATCACAGTCAATACCCTTACCCTCTCAACCAGGTCTTTGTATAAACTGAGAAGTCTGGCCCCCTGCAGTTATCTTCCTGTGGACAGATGGACAGTGTTGGTGTCCTGGCAAAGAGACCTCAACTAAGACATTCACAGATGCCCAACGTCAAGACTTACAGTATGTCTGAAGTTGTTGACCATAGCTCTCAGAGAGATAGAGAACAAGAGTGTACCGGACTCTCTCTGCCAGCAGATAGGAAAGTGCTGTCCCAAGCTAATCTCACATTAACCTTAAGGCATGCCTGCCCTTCACTTGCCAGTCTACTAATGAAGATCTGTGTCTTAAAGTTGCCATTGGGCACTGTGCCCTCCCTGTCTGCATGGTTTTGCTCCTGTAGCCTTAGTTCCTGTGTTGCCATGGTTCGGCCCTCATTGCTTGCTCTAGGAATGTGCTTTCGACCAATGAAAGAAACTTCTTTATCATTTCAGGGCTTCTGAAAAGGTTTTAGACTAGAAGAACCTAGAGGAAGAACCATGAAGAAGTTAGAAGTGCGGCATGGTTATTAGAGTAGAAACAGAACAATAAAGAGCATATGAAATAAAGAGCAGGACCCTCAGATTGTGTGTGAAGTTACTATAGAAATCTCTTACCCCCGCCTTTGTTCCTGGAAGCATCTCACCTTTGGAACCCTGGGTAGGGGCTGGAGCGGGTCTCTTAGCCCTTACACGGGGAACAGGGGTCAAAAAGTGGTAAAGACCATTACAAGCTTCTTGACCAACTATGGTTTCTAACCCAACAGAGCAAAAAGATAACCCCCAACTATGGTAACAGCAGAGCCAGAATCGTGCTCTCTGAAGCATTCAACTATAGACAGTGACAGAGAGTACACTTTCTCTCCTTCTCAAGGATGCTGGGACTCTCTCTCCAGGTCTCTTGTCCATCCCTCAGGATCAGTGTGGCCATCTGTGCCTAAGGAGGAGGTTAGATCAGAATGATCAGGAGGGTGGTTGTTGGAGCCTTGAATGAGACCCAGAGAGCCCGCGTGGTTCTGCCTGGTGGTGATCCTGGGATCCTATCACCCAGAATCAGGTCCCTGCTTCAGTATCTCTTGTCTACACTGCTGAGGGAACCTTCTCCGCTCTTATAGGCTTGTTGTCTAGTAAAGATCTCATGCTATTAACAGCATGAACAAGGCAGGGTAGGGAATGCTGATGGCTGGGAGGGGTCAGGGTTAAGAAGTCTGGCAGCAAACAGCAATAGTGACAATAATGATAACAAAGTATCCTCAAGAGACTTTTAGAGCTGAGTCAATATTCTGTTTGGCTCCATTGTGGTGGAGCCCATCACACATGTGCAAAATAGTGCATCCCGATGCGACCTGTGCTTTCTAGACCATGGTGACCTGTCTATGAAGGTTCGTCCTTTGTGACAATGGAGCATCTTATGGGCTGCACACTGTGAGGCAGCAGGTATATGGGAAATTCTTGCATGTACTACTCAGTTCTACTGTGGAACTTAAGCCAATCTGAAAACCAAAGATCATTTTGTAAAAATTCCCCCCAGGAGGGTCTTACGCTGACCGGAAAGACAGTATCAGCACACAGAGGCAGAGAGAAGCTGCTGGTCTCTCATAAACACCCCTTCCAAGTATCAGAAACCACAGGAGGAGGCTTGGTGGGTGGTCCTTGCTGAGCCTTCCACATCAAGTCTGAGAGGGGCTGGCTCAGCTGTGTCCAGCAATGCTGGCCTCGCGCTGGGAGGCCTGGACGGAGGGTTGTCTGCAGCACTGGCACAGAGAATGGGGTACTCTCTTCACTTGAGGTGGACATGAGGTAAGGCAGCAGTCCCTGACACCACCTCACAAATCAGCCTAGGCGAGGGATAGGCTCCATGTCCTTCTGTAACGTGGTTTAATAAGGATTGGGAGAATCAGATAGGCCGAATAGATGTTTATTCAGGGAGAAATAACTCACAACAGAGACAGATGAACACCAGCAGGTTCCTGGTCCCGAGGACGCCTCCGGATGCTCTCCTGTCCGCTCTGGGGCTCCTCCTCAGACCTAGTTCCCCCACGTCTCTTCCGCCCCTGTCTCCACCCGCAATGGGTGCCATCAGTGCCACGGGTGCGGCCACCTCACTACACTCCTGTGTCCCTCCTTCACCCACCACGGCTCTCCAGCCTCAGTTCCTGTCTCTACACCTGCACGGACAGGGTGTTCTGCCTTTACTCACAGGTAACAGTGCCAGACACTGAGCTGGCTTGTCCTATCTACAGTCACACCAGCTCCAGGGAAGGTCATCTGACAGGTGAGGTTGGTGCCGTGGTCCTGAGGCCTGAGCACTGAGGAGAGAGGGGTCATTGGGCTCAGGGAGGTGACGGCAGCTGACTCCTGCTTCCCACAGAAACTCCATCATGAGCTTCCTTTCTCTCTCATGAAGAAGTAGGAGCCTTCTTTGTGCATCTCTGATATCCAGGGAGCCCTTTACAGCCCTGCCTGTCCCCTGTGAGGGGACTGTTCAGGGCAGGGGGACACAGAGAGCCTCCGGTACCGTCACCATCTCCAACACTGCCAGCTTTATCATCCTTGCACTCTGTGGCAGTAGGAGGCTACGTCTGAGTGTCCAGTCACCTGCCCACGCCAAGAGCAGCTGCACCGCACCGAGAAGGGTTCCTGGATTCTGTGAGTGAGTAGAGATGGGAGGTCACGGGCAAAGAGAGCGTTGCAGAATCTGCTGAAGCTGGAAAGAAGCCAGAGACTTCCCTTCACGGGAGGGGAAGTACAGAGGGCTGGGGTCCGTCCCCTGCACAGAGCAGCTGGAAACCCCGAGAGCCACGGAAAGAGAGAGAGAGAGCAGCAGGGAGAGAGAAGGGGGAAGGAAAGAAGGCAGAGGCTGCGAGGGAGGGTGGGGATCCTACCCCCCACACACAAGGCACAGGTCAGGGTCTCCCACTCCGAGCGCTGTGGATTCAGCCCAGGGTCTTTTGGAACTTGACATTCTTATGTAGATCAGGCTGGTCTTGAGCTAGCTTTCTCCCACTTAGCCTCTCTATTGCAGGGCACACAGGCACCTACCACACTGGTTTAACTTGTTCTTTGGCATGCGGGTTTGGAGCCTTTCACTGGGGCCTGGTGGGCACCCCCTTGTGTACTCAATTGAAGACACGTGTCCTCTTCCCAAATCCATCATAGGAAACAGCTCTGCAACAGTTTGGTTTACCTGTTGCTCCAATAAAACACTGTGACTTCATCTTATAACTTTTAGGCCATCTTCTATCACTGAGGGAGATCAGGGCAAGAACTCAAGATAGGAACCTGGAGGCAGGAACTAAAAGGGAGGTCATGCATAAATGTTGCTTACTGGTTTCAGCTTCTTCATGGCTCAGCCTGCTTTCTTCTACAACTCCAGGACTACCTGCCCAGAGATGGAATCTCCCTCTGTGGACTGGACCCTCCCATCAATCACAACTTAAAAAAAAAATGTTCCATAGACCAGTCTGTTGGAAGCAGTTCCTCAGATCAAGTTACCTTTCTCGGATGACTCTTCTTTGTGTCAAGTTGACAAAAACTAACCATATATATGTCCCCATATATCAGTTCCTGGTCTGTGACTGACTATGGACAGGCCCCATCTCATGCTCGCCCAGTGCATGCAGCCATGGCTGCTGTGACTGCTTATTTGTGATGGCTGTGTCATGCCCTGAAGTCAGCGTTTCACTGCACCACATTCAATTTCTGAGCAACTTCCTGTGCACAACTGTTTATAGCATCGGCTGGGGCCCTCATACCCGGCCTCACAGTGTCACTCTACACTGTGAGTGTAGACATCACTCACAGTGATGGGTGGGTACTTAAGGATGCAGGACGCTGTAGGGTTAGCAGAGGATGGGCTGGGAAAACTGAAGCCTGCATTTATTCAGTCGTCCATTAATCAAACATACAGTGTGCTCTGAACATTGGTCAGCCGGACACAAAAAGGGGCTGCCACATTCTGGTCCCCGTCCACAGATCGTGGGCCTCACCTTAAGGACCTGATCTCAGTGTCCAGTGTGCAGAGTCAGACACAGAGTTGCTGTCCAGATGCTCCTTGTGTCTGTGGCTACTGGAACTTCCACCACAAGCTCTCTGGGGCAGCTGTGCCCTGTCACGGTCTCAGGAGTGGTATCTGAGTTTCAGTTCCTCTGCCCCCTTCAGTTCCTATTTTTAGCAATTGTTCTTGAAGTGGGTGTGAAGTAATGTCTCATTGTGGCTTTAAATTGTTATTGGCGTAAGCCATACACAGCGGGATTCCACCTCATTTTCCCCTTCTTCTCTCCCCCCCCCCCCGTCAGCATCTCTAATGATTGTTCTACTTTCACACCACTTTGCTTTTTCTAGATTCTGTACATCAGAAAAAAAAAATTTACACCTGAAGTTCTTAGTCTGGCTTATTTTACCTTAAGAGGATGATGCCTCCTTGTCCCCCCCCCCAAACACACACACACACACACAGCACACACACACACACACAGACACACACAGACACACACACACACACACACACACACACACACACACACCATCATGTTTTTATTATGTTACAATGCAAATAACATTGTTACTATGCTTTTGGCTTTGTTTTTAAATTTTATTTCTTTTATGCGCATCGGTGTTTTGCCTCGGGTGTCAGGTCCCCTGGAACTGCAGTTACAAACAGCTGTGAGCTGCCATGTGGGTGCTGGGAATCGAACCTGGGTCCTTTGCAAAGCAGTCGGTGATATTAACTGATGAACCGTCTCTTTGGCCCCCGTGGCTTGATTTTTTCAATTCCTCAAAAAGCTCTCTCTTATTATTGTTACGTGTGCACACGTGCATCCCATGAAGCATGTTGAGGGGAGGGCGGGTTGGACTTGTGGGACCTGGTCCTTGACTTCCTCCAGTTTGAGGAATTAAGCTTAAGTTTAAGCTCACATCTTCATACTTGCACGGAAAAGACTTTTACCCCAGGAGCCAACTCACTGACTACTCTTTGTTTGTTTTCCAGACAGGCTTTCACATACCCCGAGGCTCGCCTTGAACTCTCTATAGCCAAGGATAACCTCAAACTTCTGATTCATCTCTTCATTTCCCAAGTGCTGAAACTACAAGTGTGTGCTGCCACACGTGTTGTGTGTGATTCTGAGGACAGAATCCAGGGCTCTGGGCATCCTAGACAAGCACTCTGCCAACTGAGCCACGTCCTCAGCCTCCATGTGATAGTTCTGACTTGCATATCTTTTAAAACTATTCATTTAGTGTGTGTGTGTGTGTGTGTGTGTGTGTGTGTGTGTGTGTGTGTGTGTGTTGCCTATGTGTATGCCATATGTGTTCACGATGCAGAAGGGGGTGTCAGATCCCTGGGCTCTGGAGTTGTAGGAGGTTGTGAGCAGGCAGATGCGGGTGCTGGGAAGGGACCTTGGGTCTGATGAAGAGACTTATGTACTCTTAATTGTACTCTAGCACTGTGGCTTGCATTTCTAATGACCAGAGAGCTTGAGCCTTTTGACATGTGTATATTGCCCATGTGTGTATCTTCAGACAGATGTCTGTTTAAAACTCTGAACTGTTTTTAAAAGGTGTTGTTCCTGTATTGACGAGTGGCTGATTTTGAAAAAAAAAAAAAAAAAAAAAAAAACCACTGAAGTTAATTTTTTTTTCATCTTTTCTAAAGAAAAGATCTCATTTCCCATTCTGGTTTTGGAATTCCTATGTATCTAAAGATGACACAAAAAGCCCCCCACCCAAGAGAGAATTACAGACTAATTTTCCTTATAAACATAGATGCAAAAATTCTCAGCAAAATACTTACCAACTGAATTCAAGAACACATCAAAAAGATCATCCACCATGATCAAGCAAGCTTCATTCCAAAGATGAAGAAGTGGATCAACATATGAAAATCAATACATATCATCCGCTACATTAACAAACCGAAAGAAAAAAACACATGGTCATCTTACTAAATGTAGAAAAGTCTTTTGACAAAATCCCACATCACTACATGATGAAACGTCCTCCAGAGATTCGGGATACAAGGGACAAACTGAAACATAATAAAAAGGCTTTACAGCAAGCCTATAGCCAACATCAAATTAAATGGAGAGACATTCAAAACAATTCCACCCAAATCAGGGACAAGACAAGGTTGTCCACTCTCTCCATATCTACTGGACATAGTACTTGAAGTTCTAGCTAGAGCAGTAAGACAACTGAAGGAGATCAAGAGGACACAAATTGGGAAGAAAGAAGTCAGAGTAGTCAAGAGTGTTGTTATTTGCAGACGACATGATAGTATGCATAATCAACCCCCAAAATTCTACTAGTGAATGAACACCTTCAATGAACTGGCTAGATACAGGATTAACAACAGCAAAAATGTGTAGCCCTTCTATATAACATGGCAAATAGACTGAGAAAGAAATCAGGGAACAACACACTTCACAATAGCCACAAACAATATTTTAGTATAATCCTACTCAAGCAAGTAGAAGACTTGTATGTCGAAAACTTCAAGTCTTTGAAGAAAGAAATTGAAGAAGATATCAGAAGATGGAAGTTATTTCCCATGCTATGGATCTGTAGAATTAGCGTAGCAAAAATGACCACTCTACTAAAAGCAATCTACAGATTCAATGCAATCCCAGTCAAAATCTCAACACAATTCTTTACAAACACTGAAGAACAATACCCAATTTCACATGGAAAAACAAAAAAACCTAGATATCTAAAACAATCCTGATCAATAAAAGAACTTTTGAAGGTATCATTGTCCCTGATTTCAGCTTGTACTACAGAGCTATAGTAATAAAAACTGCATGGTATTGCATAAAAAAAAAAAAAGTTAATCAATGGAATCCACACACTTACGGACACCTGATTTTTGACAAAGAAACCAGAAATACACAATGGAAAAAAAGATAGCATCTCCAACAAATGGTGCTGGTCTAACTGAATTTCTCAATGTAGAAGAATGCAAATAGATCCATATCTATCACCGCCACAAGACTCAAATCCAAAGTGATTCCAAGACAAAGCTTGACACACTGAGCCCAGCAGAAGAGAAAGCAGTGTATAGCCTTGAATGCATTGGCACAAGACATAACTTCCTTAGCAGAACACCAATAGCACTCAGATTGACCATTAGAAAATGGGACCTCATGAAACTGAAAAGCTTTTATAAGGCAAAGGATACTACTATCAGTAGGATAAATGGCAGCCTACAGAATGGGAAAGGATTTTCTTTTTACTTTCTGTTTTGGTTTCTGTTTGTTTGCATTTTGAGGGTGGAAGGATTGGTTCTTTATTTCAAAATGCCATGCTGTTGATATTCAGCATCAAAACAGTTGCACGATGGGGTCCTTTCTCCCCGCGGAGTACAAATAAGCCAGTGAGCTGCTGGGTGTCCACCTAACAGGCCTCGAAGAGACCGCCTGAACATGGCAATCGGGTGGGGACAACTTGAGAGATCAGCACACCACCAGCCCACAGACTGCAAAGAATTCTCACAGCCGCTGGGCTGACCAAGGCAACCCAACCCCCAAAAGCAAAATCTCAAAGTAATATAAAATGTAAAAAGTGTTCTTTACATAAGCTACTTAAGATTTCTCCAGCACGGGCCGATGAGCTGGCACTTTAGAGACAGCAGCTTCGGGAACGGAGATCAGCGGCACAAACATAATTTTCCTTTTCTTGGGCGGGGGCACAGACATAATAAGTGGTCACCTCAATATCAAGGGACAACATGGTCCATTCTGTGAGCAATTAGGAACGGGGTAGAGATGAGACAAGCTTGGTCTCGGGCCTGGGCCGCAGTAGCTGGCTTGCCTAGCATGCACATGGCCCTAGGAGGTAGGGGTGTCTCAGACGGCTCACCGTCTTATTTGGTCAAATCTGATGGAAAAAGTTAAAAAAAAAATAAAAACAAGGTTAAAGTTATCCAAAGATATCAAAGCTGAAAACCTTCACAGCCCGGCAGAGTTTTTTGTTTCTGGCTAGCTTCCAGATGCCCTGTTGTTTGGCTAGGACTTGGCGAGGTTTCCCACAGGGAGCCTGCCTGGGCTCTGCTGGCTGTCAGCGAAGCAGGCCCTGTGTTCCTATTATCCAATGTCTCTCTGTAGCTGTTGTTCTTTCTCATTAACACTGAGAAAATTTAAAGTTAATAAAGCACTATGCCGTCCATTTCTGGGGGTCTTTATCATCCTTTTCTGTTTACTTAGCACATCCTTCAAAGTTTGATCTGCTCTTTCCATAACTGCTTGCCCTGTAGGATTGTGTGGTATTCCTGTATTATTCTTTATGTTATAATAAGCAAAGAACTGTTTCATTTTACTAGAAACATATGATGGAGCATTGTCTGTTTCCAT